>SJYC01013576.1:0-11064 GCA_006408675.1 Madoqua kirkii | reverse complement strand
AACTACTATTTACCTCAATGCATAATGCAGGGAATGGACTGAAGGCTCTAAAGCCATCTACATCTATAAATTCTATTAATGAATCTATATTAAAAACTCAGGTAGTAAAAATATTAAAGATAACCCAATGCTATTTACAGTCATAGCACACTCACCTCAATCCCAGCTAGGCAAATAAAAAATCTTACCTGCTTGTTATAATCTCTCAGTTCACTTTCCATCATTGCTAACTTCTCTTGTAACTGGCAGACTTCTTGTTGAAGTTCTTGAATTCTGAAACATATGTATAAGTATTGTCAATATATTTTTGATAAGAAATACAAAATAACAAAAGTGAAATTAGATGTCTTCTTTTAAAAACCCTCAACTTTTTGTTTCTCAGTGAGGCAGGAGGTGCTGTGCCAAAGGGTTCCCAGGCCACAGCACAGAGTGCATCATCTTAGAGATTTAATTCTATAAGAAGAGATACAAAACTGAGCGGTAAATAATCTGAAACTCAGATACATTATGTCTCCTACTGCATTCTGATCCTTAGGACAAATTCTTCTGGGTACTGTTGCCATTTCCTAGGTTCAGGGAACTAAACATCGAGTCCAAAACTCACAATACTATTAAGTGAAGTAAGGACTACATGTTTTCTGATCCTACATGGCCCTGAATTTTCTAAGGAACTATCTTACAATCTTAGAGAGAAGAAAAATACTGAGAAATACCAATTTTCTAGGTAACTACAGCAAAAAAACCTACTATTTCCTGGAACGTGTTAATTCCAAGAGAATAAAGATTTGTCTAAATCATCGGAATTATATGAATCCTAAATGTACTGTACTACATCAAACTTTGCCAAGCATTAACAAAACAAGTCACAATCACTTTCATACTGGAAAAATAAAGCCTGAAGCATGGTTTAATTTTAAGAGAGCTTTTCCATCTTTTCCATATGGTAGATAGAGTACGGCTGAACACTGCTTGTACCTGCTATTAGTATCACTAGAACCAACATTACCCACTAATCTAGGAACAGGAGAGCAGTACGTGTGCAACCACACTTATATATGCGTGAATGACTCTAAATACAGTTAAATGTGCATGTGCAAATTCAACAAATAAGATAATCAAGAGACTAACGCTACCTATGATAGCTTGATAGAAAAGAATATTAAGGCAAAGAAAAAGACAGAAAATGATACACATGTTGTTGTTCAGTCACTGTCGTGTCCAGCTCTTTGCGACCCCATGGATTGCAGCATCCAGGCCTCACTGTCCCACCATCTCCCAGAATTCGCCCAAGTTCATGTCCATTGAATCAAATACATACGGAGCCCTCTAAAACTGGGTAAATGATACTAATATTGTCTAAGTCCGAGTTTATAAGTACCAGAAAAACAAAACACAAAATATTTCATGGGTAAAGTCAAGTAAGTGTTTAAATAGAGGTACAAAATATTGTGTGAGAATAACTGAGCTAAAGACCCTAATTAGTCCCCCAACCAATATCTTTTTTTTAAATTGCTATAGAGATTAATAATAAAGTAGAAAACTCTTTCACATTGTCTACATAATCTACAAAGTTAAAAGCTAGCTGCACTAACCAATTCCACGAGTGCATTCTGTACTTTAAACTGTTCCTGCAGCCGTGACCAGAGAGCTGTCACGAGCGCTGTCACTCCTCTGCACCGTTTAAGATGCTCTCAGCGGCATTCTGTGCATTTCCCCTTGTCTCATCTTCTTACCGGGTTGTAAGATTCTCAAAAGTTGCATCTTTACATGCCGAGAACACTTACCTAGCCTTTTCCAAAGAGTTTATTGAAGTTACAATTAAAATTGAATTTACATCTGATTCCAAGTTGAGGAAACACCAACATACAAAGCTAGAGAATCATGAAGCAAAAATTTCAAAGCCAGTTACAAGTCTACCCATGCTATTGGCATTTGAGAAAAATCTGAAGTAATAGAGAGTCTGTAGAAGATTCACTTGGGTGATAAAGCTGAGTGTCAAAGCAACTCTACTGAAACAGGCTCTAGGTGGCACTAAATTGTTTTAAAGCAAATATAGACAGAAACCTCAGATATATGACTTACTTGAAATCAAATTTCAAAACAAGTGAAAACTTTCTATATTCAGAATATATTCAGAAAGCGTTTACTGAATGCTTGTGCAAAGTTCTGTGCTACACACCAGAGATAGGCTAGCTAAGAAGACAAAACCCTATTATCAAGAAACTTACGGCTAATCAAGTAATCGGTTAACTAAAGCCAACAGAGAATTCTTTAATGCACCTGTTATCAGCCACATGCAAGAGGTCTGCAATGTAAGGGTCATCTGGCTGAGGAACCGGATATGAACTGATTTCAGAGGGAGGGACTGGTTCATCAATCTGCATTCGCTGGCGCCTGAAAGCAATATTTCTTTTCTTGCCACCTAAAAGCAAAAGCAAATGTGTATTTCAAAAAACTGAAAACAAAACAATGTCTTAGAATTAAATACTTTAGAAGGCTAGCCTTTTTGTTATAAAGTATGTCTCTAGCTCTTATTACATAAGAGCCAGGTCTAATGTTTTCTCCCTTATATATAAATACCCACTTGATCTTTAACTAAACGACTCATTTCTGAAAACCTCAACAAGACATGGTTAGAAAGCAAGCTTCATTTTCTGCATGCTTGGTATTATGCCCAGATTTAATCTGTTCCTTCATGAGATGGGGACCAAACTCTGGCAAGATTAAAAGCTGAGTGTGCCTTGTGGTACATAACAGAGCTCAAGAAGTCATCACCAGCAGAAAGCTGTCAAATGAGAAGCTGAAGGCAATGATAACTAAAATAAACATGTTTATTAAGCAAGGCCAAAGGAGCAGATAACTGAAACTTTAAGAATCAAAATTAATATGTAGCAGAATATGTATCCTGAATTAATGGGTTATTTTCTTAATTATCCTTAAAACTAGCAGGTGTAATTTCTTTTGATGGCTAGATATACCCCATCTTGGCCCAAACCACAAGGATAATTTACCTTTTCCAGTACCTGGCCAAGATTAGACATATACTTGGAAAACTAACTGACCCTCACAAAGAACAAACAACCCACAGCTCTGTCTTCCTTAGAATCTTAACAAGATTTTTCATAGTCCTCACCTCTTGTTTCGAGGATGAAGAAACTAGGTCAGAAGTATTTAAATGACCTGCTTGTAGTTACACACTTGAACAAGGTAAACCATTTTCTTCTTCCCTCATCTCCTGGTTTTCCTTTTTGGTTGCTCCTTCTCAGTTTCTTTCAAAGACCCTCTTCTTCCATCTGTGCCTTAAAAGACAATTTCCTAGGGTCTGTCTTTGGTTCTCCTCTCTTTCCAATCTACATAATCTCACTAGTAACTCCTACCACATTCAAAGCTTCCGTTCTCCGGATACTCCATTGATTTCCAAATGTGAATCTCCATCTAGGACCATATTTCTGAGGACAGATCTACATATTCCACTGCATACTAGGAGTTTCAATGTGAATGTCCCGTGGATATAACATCCTCAACAAACCCTTTGTAAATAGTGGATTTCTGTTGTTTTCCATATTCCCTATCTTAAGAAATAGTACCAGGGCATCCTTGGTGGTCTTGTGGTTAAGACTAGGGGCTCAGGTTTGATCCCTGGTTAAGGAACTAACATCCCACATGCCCCATGGTGCAGCCAAAAAAAAAAGAAAGAAATAAATAGTATTAATATCCTCATTCATCCACTCATTCACTTCAAACAAATTTGGAAACTCCTCTACATCCCAAGTTTACTAAATTTATCCATCACTAAATTTTAGAGATTACACCTCTGAAATCACTCTTGATTTAGAACCCCTCTTTTCTCAGAAAATCTAATTATCCTCCTGTTTTGGTTTTTTTAATCTTTTAGTTACTTCTGAGATCCTCTCCACATTTCCCCAGCTTTTCTGCCTTTGGCTCACACTCCTCCCTCTCCCAGCTTATTTTCTGCCATTTCAAGTCCCACAGATTCCTCCCTGATCCTGGCCTCCCAGCTTGCAGTTCTTCCATTCTCAGAGTCTCCTCTTTACTCAGCTACAGACACACAGTAACATGATTAAGCCTGGACTGTGTCACCGGATAGAACTGAGCCAGCTTCCAGATCTTCAGCTCTCTTCTGACGGCAATCTTCATTCTGACCAAATTACTACTGGTCCTCACCATGTTCTTTAATCCCCCAGTCTCTACCAAGTCTCATAATTCAGCACCTGCCTTCACCTCCTTTGCTTTCATAACCTTAGTCTCAGGGTTTAGACACCTCCACTATTGGGAGATTCTTCCATCAACTGTGAGCCTGGACAACCACTAACTCTGCATATGGCCCATCATTTCTGTTTTCTTCCTTGAGAGCTACTGAGCATAAGGCTAAGAAGAATAAAAAAAAAAAAAAGAAATAACAAGGTATATCGTTTTCAAAGTCTTTAGAGTATGAAGTATTTTTATAATAATGATGATAGAAATAATAGATAATAATATATAATTATTAAGATATTAATAGAAAAAAGAATTCAAACTAATAATAAAGGAAATAAAACCCTAGGCACTGAGGTTAGACGACTTATACCTAAGAAGTTTACTGTTATGTAAGTTTCTAAGCACATGTATAGAATATAAGCTGGGTCTTCAGAAATAAATTTTAAAGGTTTTATGACTATCCAAATATATCTTTTTAAATACTAAATCTAAAGTATGAATACCCAAAGTCCCATTTCAGTCTACATTCTTAACATCTTTAAAAGATTAGATGTATATAATTGAGAGCAAACAGATTCACCTGGAGTTTGAACTACAGCTTGCAAATTCTTTTCTTGAAGCTGTTGAATTTTCTCATTCTTAGCTTTGCTTTCTTTCTCCATAAGTTTGAGTTTATGAACATATTGATTATTTAGAAATTTCAGATCAGCTGTTTCACGTGCACACTTTTTCAATGTGGTTTTCAACTCTTAAAATGAAAAAGATTTAAAGCGTTATTTTATACATCAATAAGTTCTTCCATTCCATAAAACAAAAAAAGTCACAATAATTTGAAAGGCTCCACCTGATTCTTATATGCTTTGTTAGAAGGTTATAACCCTTCTACAACCATTAACAAAATTGTAAATAAGTCACTAAGCACAAAAAGGAATTATATTTTTCTTCTGCGGTGAGCCTAATATAAGCTTTTGATCCAGTGAATTGGATATGAAGCTAAGGGATTATCAATTCATGCCAAGTATTAGCCAAGGCTTCCTACTAAATACAAGAAGATTTTATAATAAGTTAGCCACATAATTTAGCCTTTGCCTAGTACCTCTGAAATCATTCTATCTTCCAGATCAAAAACAGGGTATAAAAGAATCAGAACAATAGATATACGGCTTTTTCTCAGAAACACAGAAGTTATTATAAGAACATTTTTCTTTAGTACCAGCATTTAATATTTTCTACAGCAATTTTTGTTCTTCCCAGGTCCCACACGTGGTAAAGAATCTGCCTGGCAATGCAGGAGACACAAGAGAGAGGGTTCAATCCCTGGGTTGGGAAGATCCCCTGGTGAAGTAAAAGGCAACCCACTCCAGAATTCTTGCCTGGAAAATTCCATGGACAGAAGAAACTGGTGGGCTGCAGTTCACAGGTTTACAAAAGAGTCGAACACAACTGAGCCCAAAACACCACCTCAAATTTTAATTCTAAAAATTTAATCCACATTCAGTGAAGATGATATACTTGTGGAATACAAATTTATTTTTCTTTTGGAAACTCTTCAACATACCCTGTAATATTTCAGGAACTGTCAGTAGGAAGACTATCACATTTTCTAATCCATAGTTTCAAAGGTAGACTAGGATTTCCCACATATAAAATGAAAAGAGCAAAAATTTCAAAAGTCACAAAAATTTACCTTTAATATGTTGACCTGATTGTTCTCTCAGTTTCATTAATTCCAGGTATAATTCATTATTTTCCTTAGTCAACCTTGCATTTTCAAGTTTATAAGGTTCCAATACAAAATCAAAATTGGCACTCTCTTTTTCAGCTTTCACAGCAGATAATTTTGATTTCCGAAGACTTTCTGTTGTATGAACTAGATCACTAATATTAAGGAATGGAAAATGCAAATACAAGAAAACATTCTATTAACTTTTAATAACTAAAAACAGATTTCTAAAAGGACTTAAATGTTAATATTAAGTGAGATCAAATTGAAAATCAGACATACAAAAACAAACATGAGAGGTCTTTCAAGGTACTAGGAAAGTTTCAAAACTTTCCCAGCATAATTAAGTTATAAAGCATACACACATAGGCAGAATCATCTTTCACCCTGGTCTCACTCATCCCCCATGTTTAATGAGTCACCTGATCCTGTGGAATCTGTGAACCTCATTTGGTCATTTAACATTTACTGAATGTCTGCTACATGCTAAGTGTGAGGGACGCAACAACACGGATCAGTTCCCTACCTCTAAGAACACAGATGAACAGAATATTCACTACATCAACATTTTCTGGGCAGGGAACATGGTAAAGAACCCACTGACATGGAGCTTATAGCCTACTAACAATTTGTCAAAAGTTACAGTACTATGTGATAAACTCAATAAATATTTTGCTGCTGCTGCTAAGTCGCTTCAGTCTTGTCCGACTCTGTGCGACCCCATAGACGGCAGCCCATCAGGCTCCCCCGTCCCTGGGATTCTCCAGGCAAGAACACTGGAGTGGGCTGCCATTTCCTTCCCCAATGCATGAAAGTGAAGAGTGAAAGTGAAGTCGCTCAGTCGTGTCCGACTCTTAGCGACCCCATGGACTGCAGCCCACCAAGCTCCTCCATCCGTGGGATTTTCCAGACAAGAGTACTGGAGTGGGGTGCCACTGCCTTCTCCAAATAAATATTTTAGTGCCGACCATGTGTTCAGCCTGTCCTAGGTATGGCAGTGAAAGAGTCAGTCTCTAGTTTCTTGGAGTTTGCATTCTAATGGGAAGGTAAAACAAATTTCCAACAATAACAACAGCTAAGGTAACGTGCAGCATATGTGACAGAGAGCTGCAGGCCATACAGCTAACTGAGCATAATGACAAAGCAGGAAGGAGAGGAGAAAGAGACTTTACAGGCAGACAGAACAGCATATGGAGAGACCAAGGGTAAGAGTGAACATGTGTTCAGGAGCTTCAGGTGGTTCATATAGGGAAGATGGAGGGAGTGTAAAACCACTGGGGGAAATGTATGTCAGTTTCTTGGAAAGTTCATACTTCCACCCTATAATTTTGAATTGCTGACCTAGAACTAGATCATGAAGGATTCTGGAGGACACAAAGTATCTTTCATCCATTCTCTTCTTTTCATCATTATCACTTATAGTCCTACTGCAGAAACTTCCTAGACCATTTCTCTGCTCTAGTCAGTCTCAAATCACAGTAACAGGATTCATGTGGAAAAGAATAAAAATAACAAAGAATCTTTCAGTTAAATTAACATGTTAACAGCTAAAGTCATGATCGACCACCTTAGAGAAGCATTATAAATGTGTAGCAATTAAAGACCCGTGACTAACATGTCAACTGCATTTCAATAAAATAAAAATCAGTGAATACAGCAGCTACAGGACTCCTAACTAGATCAGAAAATCACATTAAAAACTGTACTTTTACTCACAGACAAAACTCTCAGAAACACTTACTCTAAATAGTATAGTGTGAATGGTGACCCTAGAGTTTTGCAACATGGAGAAGCTTCAGATGATTTAAGGACTTTTAAAAAGTCTACCCATTTCTGTAACTAAACCATGAACCTCAATCAGAAACTAGATAAATGGGATTCAGGGTCACACAGGTTTGCAATAGTCTTTTCATCTTTACCTGAAAAGTTTTTCTACCAAAGGTATACAGTCCACTGTCAGAGTCTGGCGGTATCCCAACTGATCCAATCTTTTCCTAATATTAAGATACTTTCTTTCTGCAGCTGTAGTCATCTTGTGCTCCACACTAGGTTTATTCACTTCCAAAAATTAAAATCCTGTAAGAAAAGAGTGAAACATCATTCTATTATCAGTTATTATTATTTGTTTTTAAAAAAGATTATTTTAATATGAAACAATTAGTTTTTTGTTTCTTTTCAGGCAGACAGCCCTCTAGAATATTTAGATTGATTTAAATCCAATGCTAATGATATCCATGTTGCTGCATTAAAATAAATATCCCCTCATAAACTTAATATGCAGAAGTTAAAACAATAAAACCTCTAGAAAAAAGAAAGAAGACTATTTTTCCAAGCCTGAGACAGGCAGAGAATACTTAGAGAAGCCTCTTTTAAGTTTTTCTTTTAAATATAAAAGAGAAACTTGATAAATTGGATGTCTTTAAATTAAAAATGTCTGCTCATCAAAATATATCCTTTTATTTGAAAAAACAAAAACTTAAAAGAGTAGGAGCTGTCTCTTATACACATCTCCCAAAGTCCCATTTCAGTCTACATTCTTAACATCTTTAAAAGATTAGATGTATATAATTGAGAGCAAACAGATTCACCTGGAGTTTGAACTACAGCTTGCAAATTCTTTTCTTGAAGCTGTTGAATTTTCTCATTCTTAGCTTTGCTTTCTTTCTCCATAAGTTTGAGTTTATGAACATATTGATTATTTAGAAATTTCAGATCAGCTGTTTCACGTGCACACTTTTTCAATGTGGTTTTCAACTCTTAAAATGAAAAAGATTTAAAGCGTTATTTTATACATCAATAAGTTCTTCCATTCCATAAAACAAAAAAAGTCACAATAATTTGAAAGGCTCCACCTGATTCTTATATGCTTTGTTAGAAGGTTATAACCCTTCTAATTTAAATTAAAAATGTCTGCTCATCAAAATATATCCTTTTATTTGAAAAAACAAAAACTTAAAAGAGTAGGAGAAACATATTCATAATATCTAACAAAGGATTTGTATATAAAATACAGAAAGAACCCTTACAATTCAATAATAAAGACAACCCAAAAAGAAATGCAAGGCTAAGATTTGCGAAAGATATCTGAATGAGAATAATCATATGAAAAGGTGCTTAACACCACTAGACATCAAAGAAATACAAATTAAACCACAATGAAATATAATTTTGTCCATACTAGAATGGCTAAAATTAAAGGTACAATACTAAATGTCTTCAAGGACTTGGAGTAACAGGAATTTTCACATTGCTACAGAAGTGTGAAATCATTGTGCAAAAAGTCTGTGGGAGGGAGGCTTAAGAGGGACAGGGCATATAAGTACTCATAACTGGTTCACATTGTTGTACAGCAAAAGCCAACACAACATTGTAACGCAATTATCCTCCAATTAAAAATAAATTTTAAAGTGTGGCAGTTTCTTATTAAGTTAAACATACCTCTAGCCTATGACTGTGTAATTCTACTCCAAGATATTTACTCAAGAAAATGAAAATAAACATCTACAAAAAGATTCTATAAGAATATCTAAAGCATCTTTATTCATAATAGCTCCAAACTGGGAACAAACTACACAGAAAAAGGATAAGTACACTATACTTAAACAATGTAATATCTTTCAAGAATAAAACAGAACTGGTACATGTCAACAGCATGGATGAATTTAAAAACACTATCTGAGCAACAGAAGCCATGATTATACGAAGTTCAAGAACAGGCAAAATAAACTATGTACATAGAAATTAGAACAGCTGTCACCTAGGGCGATGGGGGTAGTTGGAGCCTGACTGGAAGGGTATGAGGGAGCTTTCTTGGATAATGAAAATATTGTGGTAATGGGGACAGACATCACACCAATGTATACATTTATCAAAGCTTTTCAAATAGCATATGTAAATTTTACTTACATTAAAAAAGAAAGACCCCAACATGTAAGTGTCTCTGGACATCTTTTTATCCTTGTCTTTTTAAATATCTATGAATATATCATCTATCAATCCACCCTAAAATGGGGTTATCCAAAGATCATTTCTTTTAAAAAAATGCTCTTTTCTAAACTTTGCCAGGTAAATATGGTCCTAGTACTCATATTTCTAAATGAAACAAGAACTCTGTTTTACATCGGTATTGCTCTTCACTATTTATATAAGACATGCATGGATATGAATATATGCAAAATTTGATCCGCACAACTACCATGAAGGGAAAAGTGTCAATCAAGGACACCCTCCACATTCAAAGATGAGGAAAGGCTGCCCAGAGACAGTAACTTTTTCCAAATCACAAGACCACCGAGTAGGTGGGCAGTCAGGTCTCCTGAGTCCTGACCCACCGCTCAGGTTTCTGTATTATGCCGCCTCATCTTATGAGATGACTCCTAAGTTAGTACTACTCCTTGAAAACTCCTTCCTACAAATCTATCTCTCCTCCACATTCTTGTTAGCCTTTTTTCTGAATGACGTTCCCATTCTATACTAGGTTCTTTCTAGGTTCCTTCCACAAGAGGTACCTGACTGATGCAGGATGTTCTAGAAAAAGTCCTGAAGAAGTCAGAAGTGCACCTGTCCGACCAAGAACTAGCTGCTGCTGCTGCTCTAAGTCACTTCAGTCGTGTCCGACTCTGTGCGACCCCATAGACGGCAGCCCACCAGGCTCCCCGTCCCTGGGATTCTCCAGGCAAGAACACTGGAGTGAGTTGCCATTTCCTTCTCCAATGCATGAAAGTGAAAAGTGAAAGGGAAGTCGCTCAGTCGTGTCAGATTCTTGGCGACCCCATGGACTGCAGCCTGCCAGGCTCCTCAATCCATGGGATTTTCCAGGCAAGAGTACTGGAGTAGGGTGCCATTGCCTTCTCCGAGGAACTAGCAGGGCCTCACAATTCAAACATGTCTCTTTTTTTGTCTGGTACCAACTTTGGTTACCCAAAATACACCCTCACATCCTTCTGAGAGACAATATGAGTAAATATTAAAAAAAAAAAAATCAGCAGCACATACGACAGATGAAAAGATTAAAATCCTCCCAGGAAGGACAAAAAAGCATGTACTAGGCTTTCCCTACCCACGCATGGGCTGCTGTCCTTCACCACCAACACAACACGCCCGTCTACATCATCCAAACACTG
>SJYC01013575.1:0-39373 GCA_006408675.1 Madoqua kirkii | reverse complement strand
TACTCTGCATATAAGTTAAATAAACAGGGTGACAATATACAGCTTTGATGGACTCCTTTTCCTATTTGGAACCAGTCTATTGTTCTCTTAGCTAGATTTTTTTTAAAAGAAGTCTCCTAAAATTTGAGGGCTTCCCAGGTGGTTCAACAGTAAAGAATCTATCTACCCGCAAATGCAGGAGACGCCGGAAATGTGGGTTCAATCACTGGATTGGGAAGATCCTCTGGAACAGGAAATGACAACCCACTCCAGTTTTCTTGCTAGAAAATCCCATGGCCAGAGGAGCCCAGCAGGCTACAATCCATGGATTTTCAAAGAGTCAGACATGACTGAGCAACTGAGCATCATCCTCAACTTTTAAAAGCTAAAGTGCTCTCAGGTTCAATCCTCAACTATTCTATAAATCTCAGTTTCAGGGAGTTTCCTGGTTGCCTAGTGGTCAGAATTCTGGGCTTTCACTGCCAGGGCCTGGGTTCAACCTTTGGTTGGGGAACTGAGCTGCCTCCCTCTCCAAAAAAGAAAGCTCAGTTCCAACAATATTCTCAAGTCTTTAAGCATCAAATACCACCTATATTTAATGTATGGTGATAATTACCAAATGTATGTTTATAATCTACCTTGAATGTCATACTCATATTTCAAGCTGCCTATTCAATATTTTCATTTAAATGTATAACAGACATTTCAACTCAACATATCCAGTAAAAAAAACACCTGCTTTTTGTATAGCCTGCTTCTATTTCTCATTTATGAAAATAGTTATTCTAGTTTTCCATGTTAGTACACTAAAAAGTATCATGTCTTTTTTCTCCTTCTTTCTCAAACCTTATGTATAACCATCTTTAAATACTTGTTAGCTAAATTCTCAATAGATACAAAAAATCTATTATATTTACTCTACCATCACCATCTATTTTCCAAAATATTGTAATAACCTTTTAAACATTTCCTTTGTGTCCATACATTTATTCTTCACATAGCAATCAGAGCTATTCTTTAAGAATATAAGTCATATTGTGTCATTTATCCTTTTAAAGCCATCCAATCACTAATCATTTCACTCAGAATAAAAGCCAAAATATACATAGTCACCTATAAAATCTAGATCTTCAGACCTCACTATCTTATAATCTTGTATACTTTCCACTCCAGTTCAGCTATACTGGTCTCACTTCTCTTTCCAAATGTCAAATACTATGCAAATTTAAATGTGGTGTGGAGAAGACTCTTGAGAGTCCCATGGACAGCAAGGAGATCAAACCAGTCAATCCTAAATGAAATCAACCCTGAATATTCATTGGAAGGATTGATACTGAAGCTGAAGCTCCGACACTTAGGCACCAACACTTTGGCTACCTGATGCAAAGAGTTGACTGACTGGAAAAGACCCTGACGCTGGGAAAGACTGAGGGTGGGAGAAGGGAGTGACAAAGGATGAGATGGTTAGATGGCATCATCGACTGAAAGGACGTAGTTTGAGCAAACTCCAAGAAAGAGTGAAAGACAGGGAAGCCTGGTGTGCTGCAGTATATTGGTCTCAAAGAATCGAACACAAGTTAGCCACTCAACAACAACATGCAAATTCAGGACTTTTGTTACTGATTTAGCTTCTGCCTGAAATGTTTTTCTCCCAAAGAGATGCAAGATTTTTCCTTCCCTTGTCAATTAAGCCTTTCCTGTTGTTGCTGTTCAGTTGCTAAGTCATGTCTGACTCTTTGAGACCCAAGAACTGCAGCACACCAGGCTTCCCTATCCTTCGTTATCTCCCAAAGTTTGCTTAAACTCATGCCCATTGAGTCAGTGATGTCATCCGCTATATCATTCTCTGTCACCTCCTTCTCCTCTTGCCCTCAGTTTTTCTTAATGAATATAATAAAATACAAACACCCTCTTCCCAGAGATCCCTTATATCCTCCACAATACTTTTGTGTACAAAGCTATACCTGACATAGCATATATTTATTTGTATATTGTCTATTTTCCCATTAGGATATAAGCTCCCAAAAGACAACAAAATTGTCTAGCCTATTTATTACTGTATTCCCCTTGCCTAGAAGCATATCTTACACATAATAGTCACTGAGTTGATAGTATTTATGCTGAATAAATAAATGGATGAATAAATCTTAGCCATTTTACTGTCACTAAAATGTTCTTTCATAAACTACTCTATATAACACAATGGCTTTTTGACTAGAGTCTAGATCTAAATTCCTCCAGTTACTTACAAGATGTTAAACATCTTTTTTAATGTCATTTTCTGACCATTTCCAAGTAATGCAAATAATGGAATATTGGTTTGCCAAAAACTGAACCCTCCTCAGGTTGAAATCACTAAATTTATAGAGAAGCTGATTATTTGTACATATGACTAGTAGCTAATGACTGCTTTATAGATCATTAAATAGTAGTACCAATGGAATCAAAACTTGAAAAAAGGTTTTAAGGTTAAATTATTGCAGAAGGAGATTCCAAGTGTTTTTACTACCTTAGAATTGTCTTTGAGATCATTGGAAATCAAGGATCTTGACCAGGGAAGTTAAATATCCGATAGGTTTGACATTAAAAAAAAAAATCCTATAAACTTATGTTGTAGCTGTTTTGAATGACATTTTACATTATTTGTAGTTCTATTCAAATAAAAAAGGCAATATTTTGGTTTATAGTCAAAACAGAAATTGAGTATTTACCTACGCAAATCTTCATGCCAGACACACATTCTCCAGTTTAAATAAAAGACCCCATTTCTAAAACCTGGTAATCTATCCATCTGCCTTCGAACATAATTAGAAGGTCAAATAAAACTTCTAATTAACACACAGATTAAATACTTAGATCTAGAGTCTGGATTTAAAAGATAAAACTGCCAGAGAGTCACAGAGTATATAGAATTACAAATTTAAGGCAAGCCCATTTAAAATGTACACTACATGGACACAGATGACTCTGGCCCTATCTGAGCATAACTGTATGCATCAAGGAAATATACCATAAACACACCCAACAGAAATTTTTGCAAACTAATGATGAAAGGTGAGTAACCCAGTCTGCATTTATCATTTAGATTTCAACACAACTATAACCTAATACTGAAACCTTCAAGTTCTCTACACGGTAAAAGAAACTGTAGAGTTCACACTTCTCTTGAAACCAGCTGCAAATATCCTCTCAGGCAATTCTGTATTACTGCCTAAAGCATCAATGATGAATTCAGTTCAACCTCACTCAAACACTGTGATTATCTACTACAAAGAACACCAAATTATTAAGTGTAAATACTGGGATTTCTTGAACTGTGGTTAGGTCTGGATCAGGTGGTTTACCTGCAGAACTACTGTCCTCTGATATCTGATATGATGGCTCATTTCTCTTTCCCAAACTCTAAGAGCTCCCCTCACCCCCGACCCCCCAAAAAAGGACTGTTAAACCTGGCTTTACAACAATGCTTCAGTTTTCCTTTACTTTTTTCCACAAATACTATGAAATGATGAGTGAACAATTTTATAGGCATACATACAAAATCAAAAATCAATACTACTGAAAAAAGGTAAGTAAGGAAAAGGGGGTAAACTATCTTATACTATTTCTATGTAATAATGCAATAAAATTAAAATATTGGCATAGATAGGAGGGAACAGAAGAACTTGATTTACAGAAAACTTTGCAACTTACTCTCTTTGTTGTTGTTCAGTCGCTCAGTTTTGTCCAACTCTTTGTAATCCATGAACTGTAGCACATAAGTCTTACTCTCTTAGTGATTTCTGAAAAAGCAAGACTGATTTTATCACTGACTTTTCATATGCTGTGATAATTTTCTTTAAAGCATGGTAAAACCTGTCAATAGGAAAATTTTAAAAATTCAAACACAAATACATTTTTCATCTTTCAATAATTCTTTACTTAGCCATAACAAGGAGAAGACCGTGAACCACAACTAGAAAGTCATCTCTCCATAGTGGCTGTACTAGTCTGCATTCCCACCAACAGTGTAAGAGGGTTCCCTTTTCTCCACAGATACAGGATGCTTGGGGCTGGTGCACTGGGATGACCCAGAGGGGATGGTATGGGGAGGGAGGTGGGAGGTTCAGGATGGGGAACACATGTACTCCCGTGGCAGATTCATGTTGATGAATGGCAAAACCAATACAATATTATAAAGTAATTAGCCTACAATTAAAATAAATAAATTTAAAATAAAAAAAAAAGAAAGTAGTCCCTCACTTGCTATAACTAAAGAAAGCCTGCATGTGGCAACAAGATCCAGCACAGCCAAAAAAAAAAAAAAAAAAAAACTAAAATTATACTAAAAAAAATTCTTCCATCTGTTCCCAATATCCTCAGTTAACCTCTATTTGATTATTTTCATCAATATTCTGTGAGTATTTAAATAAGGGAGTGCATGTGTGCTCAGTGTGTCTGACTCTTTGCAACCCCATGCACTGTAGCCCACCAGGCTCCTCTGTCCATGGAACATTCTAAGTAAGTATACTAGAGTGGGTTGCCATTTTCTATTCCAGGGGATCTTCCTGGATCATAGGGACTGAATCTGTGTCTTCTGCATGACAGGCAGATTGGGAAGCCTCAAATACTCAAATAGGAGTTCTCAAACTAAAAAACACAACTCCTCCCAAGACTTCTTATTTTTTTTCCAGCAACCATCCCATCTCCATTTTTTCCAATGAAGATTCCTTACAGTGTTCCCTCTCATCATTGCTTCTTTTTTCCAATCTCTAATTCTCACCTCAACTAGTCATGCTGAGCTTGTGTCTCTACAACTTTCATAAAATTGTTATTTTTAAAGACACAGATGACCACTTAAGCTATTCTTAATTTCTCGTTTTTCCATAATCCACACATTTGAGCTATTTAGAAGTTCAATGGACTCTAACTCCAGAACATTACCAAAATCTCTCCAATTGTCTCCATCTGTATCACAACCAACCTGGTCAAAACCATCATTATCTTTTCCTTGTAATTTTCCCTGTCTCCTATTTGATCTCCCTTCTATTCTTTCTTCTACTCAAACACCAGTCAAAATGAAATATCAATCAAATCATTTTCTTCCCCTGCTAATAATACTCCAGTAGCTTTATTTTGCACCTAAATAAAATTTAAATTCTCTACTATGTCTTAAGAGATCTTATATTATCTGATTCCTGTTTATTTTTTGGCCTCTAATTATACCAAAAAATCTTCTGTTTATTATGCTCTAGCCACAGAAGTCTCTGTACACATCCTTGCAACACCAGGTTCATTCCTACTTTAGGTATCTAAACTGCTTTACTCTGTATATGCCTCATTCTTTATAGCAAGGGTAGAGACTGGGGCAATTGTGTTATTGCCCTACCAAAACAATGAGCCTAGAACTACTGAGATAAAGAACTGTACCAGGAGAGGCAAGATTATGAAGATAGATAGAAAGAAAGATACATAGATCTATATCTTAGATAGATAAGACAGACAGATTTATTTGTAATTGTGCCACCATTTCAGTTACCTCTAGGAGGAGAAGGGGGCAACAAGGGATGAGATGGTTGGATGGCATCATTGACTCAATGAACATGAGTTTGAGCAAACTCTGAGAGATAGTGAAGGACAGGGAAGCATGAAGTACTGCAGTCCATGGGGACACAAAGAGTCAGACACGACTGAGCAACTGAACCCAACGGCCTCTATTTTGAATAGAAATATATGATCATCATAGCAGATTGAGGAGGAACACATTTTAACTAGGATCTTTCTTCAGAGTTGCTAAACCAACATCTGTATAGATAGTGGTGAACAAATAGTTTCCTTTACATAGGACAGAAGTGAATGAAAAAGAGACCTTGAGCTTCCTCCATCTGCTTTCCTATCTCCTTCTCTATTACCTTCTTCTCCTTTGAATATATTGTCGTAGCTCCATTTTCAGCTTTATAATGCTAATCTCCATATCTCTACCATACCAGCATGCAATCTGGGAAATCTGTAATGTAAAAATCCATATTTTAGTTTATACTCATGATATAGGAATGTTACCATTGCCAGGTATTTATGTTCTAGAAAATATCTGATATTTAGTTCTCGTACCATACAATTTTCCCTATAATTAAAGGTTTTTTTAGGAAGGTATTTGAAAAGGTAAAGGAATTGGGCCAGAGAAGAGACAAAAAGAGGAATATGGTGAGAACACTATTTTATAAAACCAAAACTACTCTCTGATTGCAAAGTGCTTTCTTTTTCTCCATTAATATTATGGTTGAGAATCTGATTTTCCCCCTCTCTTTCTTCCCCTATTTTTAAATTATTTTCCTTCCTTAGTATTATCTCTGTCATGGTTTTATTTCAGCTCTTAAACAAGGTCCACTAGACTGGTTCCAAATAGGAAAAGGAATACACCAAGGCTGTATATTGTCACCCTGCTTATTTAACTTATATGCAGAGTACATCATGACAAACACTAGGCTGGAAGAAGCACAAGCTGGAATCAAGATTCCCAGGAGAAATATAAATAACCTCAGATATGCAGATGACACCACCCTTATGGCAAAAAGGAAATAGGAACTAAAAAGCTTCTTGATGAAAGTGAAAGAAGAGAGTGAAAAAGTTGGGTTAAAGCTCAACATTCAGAATACAAAGATCATGACATCTGATCCCATCACTTCATGGAAAATAGATGGGGAAACAGTGGGAACAGTGGCAGACTTTGAGAGGCTCCAAAATCACTGCAGATAGTGATTGCAGCCATGAAATTAAAAGACGCTTTCTCCTTGGAAGGAAAGTTATGACCAACCTAGATAGCATATTCAAAAGCAGAGACATTACTTTGCCAGCTAAGTAATGTTGTCAAGGCTATGGTTTTTCCAGTGGTCATATATGGATGTGAGAGTTGGACACTGAAGAAAGCTGAGGCCGAAGAATTGATGTTTTGAACTGTGATGTTGGGGAGATCCAACCAGTCCATTCTAAAGGAGATCAGTCCTGGGTGTTCTTTGGAAGGACTGATTCTAAAGCTGAAACTCCAATACTTTGACCATCTCATGTGAAGAGTTGACTCATTGGAAAAGACTCTGATGCTGGGAGGCACTGGGGGCAGGAGGAGAAGGGGACGACCACGAATGGGATGGCTGGATGGCATCACCGACTTAATGGACATGAGTTTGGGTGAACTCCAGGAGTTGGTGATGGACAGAGAGGCCTGGTGTGCTGTGATTCATGGGGTCGTAAAGAGTCGGACATGACTGAGTGACTGAACTGAACTGAACTGAGAGTTACAACAGTTTCAATTTCTGTTCCAACATATCTTTTATACTGTGAACTTTTCAAAAACATAAACAAAGTAAAACTCACAAAAGACTATGTGGGAGGCACTTAGGAAATATGGAATATTCAAAGTCAGCCCATTAACCTTCTCAAGTCCTTTAATGTCCTCCCATCATCTTCAGATTAAAGTATAAATCTTATAAAGCCATCTGGCCCTGGCTACCTCAAGAGTCTTTTTACCCCTGACATGCCCCAAGCACTTAAAGCTCCAGATGGAAAAAATTATACCCCACCCCTTAAATGAAATCTCTCATGTCTTCAAGTCAAACACACAAATGAATAAAAAAGACCATTAGGAGGGAATAAGACCTGAAACAACAACCTGTTTCTCATGCAAAGATAAGTTGGAATGAATTTCCCGGAGAAGATGAATGCACCTAAGAAAATAAACCATCTACTAGGACACATAGCTTCTGGTAATCCTATCTATACCTGTCATAATGTAAGAATGAATTGTATGCTCCAACAGAATGATTTGAAAAAAAAAGTATTATGGGTTTTCCTGGATCTATTGATATGATACTGAAACAATTCAGTTAGTGTGTGACAATTTTAACACAGAACTAATAGCAAATTCAAAGAAGGCAGTGCTGACCTTCATGAACAGTAAAACACTAAAAATAAACAATGTTGTAGAACAACAATCCCTTGACCCAAATGATTTTAAGTAACTTCACTATTATTCCTCTGAACTAAAGAGCTTCTTTGATACAACAAGTAGATTAATACAGTCAGTACTCAAATTTGTATCACTAGTCCTAGTATATAGAAGCTTAAAAAAATTATGGAAATATCTTCCCAACTTAAGTAGTAACCACACAGCTCAAGAGTAGAGGTGATGATAGATGATTCATCAAATAATTAAATTTGTATTGTCTAAAATCACTGTGCCAAAGACAAGGGAATGCTTAATTATCTATTACATGTAAGTAATTTTAAACAATTTTATCATTTAATTTTGACATTAAATCTATGTTTCAGGTATTATCACCACCATTGTACAAAGGAGGAAATTAAGACTAATAGAGTTTAAGTATCTTTCCAAGGAAACATGGATGGTAAGAAAGAGAACTTGGATTCAAGCCCAGAATTGCTATTCTTAATCCCCATATACAGATAATAATAAATATCTTCAGAATTTCTGCCATTATTAAATAAGATAGTATATTACAACAGTCCATCATAATATTCAGTTCACATTATTTAAAGGGAAAGCATCCTCTTGCCTCCACAGGTGAAGTATTTCAACAACTGGATAACAATAATCTTGGCAAATTCCATACATATTATGGACTCTAACATTGTGGTTGTAAATGCCAGTGTTCTCTGTGACAAGTCAGTAACAGCAACCTGCTGGCATATATGGCTTGTGTAGACTCAGGAAGTGCATGCCACAAATGCAGATATTAAATTCAAAATAAAACAAAACAAAATACTTCAGCTGTTCAGCATGAATGCATTCTCTGACATATTAAGCTCATAGAGCAATAGTCTGTGAACTTGACCTATCTGCTGAGGGCAAAGCCAGACACAATCCTGTTAACTTAGCTTAGAATACAACATTCAGTTCAGTTCAGTTCAGTCAGTCAGTCATGTCCAACTCTTTGCCACTCCATGAATCACAGCACGCCAGGCCTCCCTTTTCATCACCATCTCGCGGAGTCCACTCAGACTCACGTCCATCGAGCCCATGATGCCATCCAGCCATCTCACCCTCGGTTGTCCCCTTCTCCTCGCCCCCAATCCCTCCGAGCATCAGAGTCTTTTCCAATGAGTCAGTTCTTCGCATGAGGTGGCCAAAGTACTGAAGTTTCAGCTTTAGCATCATTCCTTCCAAACACCCAGGGTTGATCTCCTTCAGAATGGACTGGTTGGATCTCCTTGCAGTCCAAGGGACTCTCAAGAGTCTTCTTCAACACCACAGTTCAAAAGCATTAATTCTTCGGTGCTCAGCCTTCTTCACAGTCCAACTCTCACATCCATACATGACCGCAGAAAAACCATAGCCTTGACTAGACGGACCTTAGTCGGCGAAGTAATGTCTCTGCTTTTGAATATGCTATCTAGGTTGGTCATAACTTTCTTTCAAGGAGTAAGTGTCTTCTAATTTCATGGCTGCAGTCACCATCTGCAGTGATCTTGGAGCCCCCAAAAATAAAGTCTGACACTGTTTCCACTGTTTCCCCATCTGTTTGCCATGAAGTGATGGGACCCGATGTCATGATCTTCGTTTTCTGAATGTTGAGCTTTAAGCCAACTTTTTCACTCTCCTCTTTCACCTTCATCAAGAGGCCCTTCAGCTCCTCTTCACTTTCTGCCATAAGGGTGGTGTCATCTGCATATCTGAGGTTATTGATATTTCTCCTAGCAAGGGAGCTGATAGTACATCCCTTCTCTTTTATTCTAAGTTAACCTCATCTGGTACCAGACAATAGTTCCCATAATCTCTAACATTTAGCATAATAATATTTACCTAATTTTCCAATGTTTGCCACCCCTCAGGCAAGACTGATAAACCAAAGTTAACACCTCAGTTATGATCTGAACATTATTTCCCTAGTTGAGAGCCAATCAGTTTATTTCCCTCCAAAACCTGAAATAAATGATGAGATTGAGATTGCAGTTGGTCTTAAGTATCTGAATAGAATGATAATGTGGATTTTGGACTTGAACTTTTGTAAAAGCATTCCAAATTCACAAGGAAGAGACATACACGAGAAAGCAAAAACCACATTAAGTATAAAATAGGGAGTTGACTGGTTGAGAAGCAAGCAGAAAAAAGAAGATTCACATTAGAAAGGAGACATGAGGATGACAATGACTGACAGAGTGAGAGAAGGAGAGAGAGCCAAATATGATGTAACTTCTCAGAATTACAGAGGTAACTGTCTCTGGTTCCCACCCTTCTGGGTTTGCCTTGAGCCTTCCTGTAGACTAGCACTCAAATTACATTTCCATGATGACCACAAGTTTACAATACATAATGCATTTTATATGAATGTGTCTGAGTTCATTTTACATCTTGGTGCCCAAGAGTACTCAGGTAAACACATCATCAATTCTTCCATTAGATGCATTTTTGCTTAATCCCTACCTTAAAAGATCTGGAAATGTCTTCTTCTCAGAAACTTTCATTACATATAAGTCAAAGCCTAGTGAAAGTGAAAGTGAAGTCACTCAGTAGTGTCCGACTCTTTGTGACCCCCATGGACGGTAATCTACCAGGCTCCGCGGCCCATGGGATTTTCCAGGCAAGAAAACTGGAGTGGGCTGCCATTTCCTTCTCCAGGGGATCTTCCCAACCCAGGGATCGAACCCGGGTCTCCTGCATTGCAGACAGACGATTTACCATCTGAGCCACTAAGGAAGCCCTATTATATCACACCATTTGGTAAATTTCCAAAATTTCTATGTAACCCTGATTAAAAAACTGGGGCTTGATGGATAAGATACAAAGATTATCTCTGGAAAACCAAGGATACATCCAGAGATGTGTAATTGTTTCATTTTTATAGATTTTCATAAATTCTTTCTAAAAGCACTGGGAATAATGTGTCAGTTTTACTGTGCAATTTTACAGTGCAAATTTATTGTGCAAATTTACAGTTTTAATGTGCATTTTTACTGCAAAATTTTTGGTATTAAGAATACTTTTTAAATTGCATGACACTATTTTATGTAGAATAAAACACATGCAAAAAAAAAGGGCTACTGGCAATTTTTTGGTATGAAGCAATAACAAGAATGAGAAAAATATTAACTTCGGTACTCCTGGAAGAGGATATTTGAGTGCTTCAAAGAGGACAGCATGATACTGAGGGGAAAAATATATATACTGTAATATAAAGAAAAATACTCAGTTCTTATATTAGTCTTAATATAAACAAGCTACTGAAAAAGACATCACTTTTACTTTATATATCGATAACATAATTTGTAAAATAAGAATTATGTTTCTGCTATTTCTTTGAACTCATCTAAGTTGTTTGATATGTAGGTGAATTTAAAATACCCCTTGATGTAAAGATAAAATACTCAGACCAAATATTTTGCTACCAATAAGCAGAAAGTCTTGGGGGGGGGGGGTGAAGCACATCTATTTGAAAGTATCACAGCTATGAAAGTGCTGCAAAATTACTTGGGCAAGTTCAAGAGAACAATTATCCAAAGAAATTAGAGAAATTTGTGGGGCCATTATTCCTTTAGAGACATATGTCAGTTTTAGAAGAGATTCCTGAGATACTGAGAAACTAAATATTCTGACAGACTCCTGGATTGGAAGACAAACACTGGAGTTTGGACCCTATCAACGGAAGAAAGTTAGTTAGTTAGTGAAGTCACTCAGTCGTGTCCGACTCTTTGTGACCCTGTGGACTGTAGTCTACCAGGCTCCTCTGTCCATGGGATTCTCTAGGCAAGAATACTGGAGTGTGTTGCCATTTCCTTCTCCAGGGGATCTTCCCGACAGGGTTTTCCACATTGGAGGCAGACACTTTAACCTCTGAGCCTCCAAGGGAAGAAAAGGAGATTAGGTCCCTTAGCTTTTCATCTCAGTTCAGTTCATTCACTGAGTCATGTCTGAGTCTTTGCAACCCCATGGACTGTAGCATGCTGGGCCTCCCTGTCCATCACCAACTCCCAGAGTTTTCTCAAACTCAAGTCCATCAAGTCAGTCATGCCATCCAACCATCTCATCCTCTGTTATCCCCTTCTCCTCTCACCTTCAATCTTTCTGAGCATCAGGGTCTTTTCAAATGAGTCTGTTCTTTGCATCAGGTGGCCAAAGTATTGGAGTTTCAGCTACAACATCAGTCCTTCCAATGAATATTGAGGACTGATTTCCTTTGGTATGGACAGCTTGGATCTCCTTGCAGTCCAAGGGACACTTTTCACCTAGGATCACAAAATACTATACACTAGATATGTGGGTGAATTAGAAATAGAATTGTTCTCCAAGGGATCAATCTGCTGTTTTGCTTTTCCAGTTTTATTGAGATATAATTTACATAATGTGTAAGCTTAAGGTGTCCAACATGATGATTTAATATACTTAAATCAGTCAGTTCAGTCGGGTCCGACTCTTTGTGATCCCATGAATTGCAGTATGACAGGCCTCCCTGTCCATCACAAACTCCCAGAGTTCAGTCAGACTCACGTCCATCGAGTTGGTGATGCCATCTAGCCATCTCATCCTCGGTCGTTCCCTTCTCCTCCTGCCTCCGATCCTTCCCAGCATCAGAGTCTTTTCCAATGAGTCAGCTCTCTGCATGAGGTGGCCAAAGTACTGGAGTTTCAGCTTTAGCATCATTCCTTCCAAAGAAATCCCAGGATTGATCTCCTTTAGAATGGACTGGTTGGATCTCCTTGCAGTCCAGGTGACTCTCAAGAGTCTTCTTCAACACCACAGTTCAAAAGCATCAATTCTTCTGCACTCAGCTTTCTTCACAGTCCAACTCTCACATCTATACATGACCACTGGAAAAACCATAGCCTTGACTAGACAGACCTTTGTTGGAAAAGTGATGTCTCTGCTTTTGAATATGCTATCTAGGTTGGTCATAACTTTCCTTCCCAGGAGTAAGGTTGTTTTAATTTCATGGCTGCAGTCACCATCTCCAGTGATTTTGGAGCCCCCAAAATAAAGTCTGCCCCTGTTTCCACTGTTTCCCCATCTATTTCCCATGGCACCAGATGCCATGATCTTCGTTTTCTGAATGTTGAGCTTTAAGCCAACTTTTTCATTCTCCTCTTTCACTTTCATCAAGAGGCTTTTTAGTTCCTCTTCACTTTCTGCCATAAGGGTGGTGTCATCTGCATATCAGAGGTTACTGATATTTCTTCTGGCAATCTTTATTCCAGCTGTGTTTCTTCCAGCCCAGTGTTTCTCATGATGTACTCTGCATATAAGTTAAATAAGCAAGGTGACAGTATACAGCCTTGACATACTCTTTTTCCTGTTTGGAACCAGTCTGTTGTTCCATTTCCAGTTCTAACTGTGGCTTCTTGACCTGAATATAGGTTTCTCAAGAGGCAGGTCACGTGGTCTGGTATTCCCATCTCTTTCAGAATTTTCCACAGTTTATTGTGATCTACACAGTCAAAGGTTTGGCATAGTCAATAAAGCAGAAATAGGTGTTTTTCTGGAACTCTCTTGCTTTTTCCATGATCTAGCAGATATTGGCAATTTGATCTCTGGTTCCTCTGACTTTGCTGAAGCCTGGCTTGGAGAATTTTGAGCATTACTTTACTAACATGTGAGATCAGTGCAACTGTGTGAGAGTGTGAGCATTCTTTGGCATTGCCTTTCTTTGGGATTGGAATAAAAACTGATCTATTTCAGTCCTGTGGCCACTATTGAGTTTTCCAAATGTGCTGGCATATTGAGTGCAGCACTTTTACAGCATCATCTTTTAGGATTTGAAATAGCTTCACTGGAATTCCATTACTTCCACTAGCTTTGTTTGTAGTGTTGTTTTCTAAGGCCCACTTGACTTCACATTCCAGAATGTCTGGCTCTAGGTGAGTGATCACACCATTCTGATTATCTTGGTCATGAGATCTTTTTTGTACAGTTCTTCCATGTATTCTTGCCATCTCTTCTTAATATCTTCTGCTTCTGTTAGGTCTGTAACATTTCTGTCCTTTATTGAGCCCATCTTTACATGAAATATTCCCTTGGTATCTCTAATTTTCTTGAAGAGATCTCTAGTCTTTCCCATTCTGTTGTTTTCCTCTATTTCTTTGCACTGATCACTGAAGAAGGCTTTCTTATCTCTCCTTGCTATTCTTTGGAACTCTGCATTCAGATGCTTATATCTTTCCTTTTCTCCTTTGCTTTTCACCTCTCTTCTCTTCACAGCTATTTGTAAGGCCTCCCCAGACAGCCATTTTGCTTTTTTTTTTTGGCATTTCTTTTCCATGGGGATGGTCTTGATCCCTGTCTCCTGTACAATGTCACAAACCTCCATCCTTAGTTCATCAGGCACTCTGTTTATCAGATCTAGTCCCTTAAATCTATTTCTCACTTCCACTGTATAATCATAAGGGATTTGCTTTAGGTCATACCTGAATGGTCTAGTGGTTTTACCTACTTTCTTAAATTTAAGTCTGAATTTGGCAATAAGGAGTTTATGATCTGAGCCACAGTCAGCTCTCGGTCTTGTTTTTGCTGACTGTATAGAGCTTCTCCATCTTTGGCTGCAAAGAATATAATCAGTCTCATTTCGGTGTTGACCAGCTGGTGATGTCCTTGTGTAGAGTCTTCTCTTATGTTGCTGGAAGAGGGTGTTTGCTATTGCCAGTGCATTCTCTTGGCAAAACTCTATTAGCTTTTGCCCTACTTCATTCTGTATTCCAAGGCCAACTTTGCCTGTTACTCTAGGTGTTTCTTGACTTCCTACTTTTTCATTTCCAAAAATGAAGTGGACATCATTTTTGCTTGTTAGTTCTAAAAGGTCTTAAAGGTCTTCATAGAATTGTTAAACTTCAGCTTCTTCAGCATTACTGGTTGGGGCATAGACATGGATTACTGTGATACTGAATGGTTTACCTTGGAAATGAACAGAGATCATTCTGTCATTTTTGAGACTGCATCCAAGTACTGCATTCTGGACTCTAATAATTAGCCTAGTAGGTGCAATTAATACCTTCATCACCCCACACAATTACCATGTTTATGGCAAACACATTTAAGCTTTACTCTTGTAGCAACTTTCAACTATATAATACAGTATTATTAACTATAGTCACCATGCTGTACATTAGACCCCCAGAACTTATTCATCTTATAACTGAAAGTTTATAGACTTTTTACCCATATCTTCCATTTCTCTTACCCCTATCCCTGGGCAATCTCCATTCTACTCTGTTTCTATGAAATAGGCTTTTATAAATCCTGCATATAAGTAAGATTGTAAAGTATTTATCTTTCACTGTCTTATTTATTTCAATTAGTGTAATGTCCTCAAGGTTCATACGTGTTGTCACAAATGTCAGTATTCCTTTTTTCTCATGACAAAAAGTGTGTACATATATACATACACATATATACACATATACATATATATTTCCTTTTTTCTTGTGACAAAATGTTACATGTTATGGTCATATAAATCCATGTATGTATATACACATATACATATACACACAGTGTGTGCTTAGTTGCTTAGCTGGATTTTACTCTGTGCAACACAATGGACTGTAGCTGCTAGTCTTCTCTATCCATGGGAATTTACCAGGCAAGAATACTGGAGTGGGTTTCCATTTCCTCCTTCAGGCAATCTTTGTGACCCAGGAATCTAACACATGTCTCCTCCATTGGCAGGTGTATTCAAACTGGTGGCTCAACAGAAAAGATGATGATACCATGCTAATGGCAGAAAGTAAAGAGGAACTAAATAATTACTGAGGGTCAAAGAGAAGATCGAAAAATCTGGCTTAAAACTCAGTGTTCAAAAAATCTAAGATCATGTCATCCTGTCCTACCACTTCATGGCAAATAGAAGGGGAAAATGTAGAAGCAGTGACATTTTATTTTCTTGGTCTCGAAAATCACTGTGGACAGTGACTGCAGCCATGAAATTAAAATATATTTTCTCTTTGCTATAACAAACCTAGACAGTGTATTCAAAAGCAGAGACATCATTTTGCTAACAAAGGTCTATTTAGTCAAAGTGATAGTTTTTCCAGTAGTAATGTATGAATGGATGGGAAATTTGGACCATAAAGAAAGCTGAGTGCTGAACAATTGAGGCTTTGAATTGTGGTGCTGGAGAAGACTCTTGAGAGCCCATGGACTGCAGGGAGATCAAATTAGTCAATCCTCAAGGAAATTAACCATGACTATCCATTGTAAGGACTGAGGTGAAACTGAAGATTCACTACTTTGGCCACCTGATATGAACAGCTGACTCACTGGAAAAGACCTTGATGCCGGGAAAGACTGAAGGCAAAAGGAGAAGAGGGAGCAGAGTGAGATGGTTAGATAGCATCATCAACTCAATGGACATGAATCTGAGCAATCTGCGGAAGATAGTGGAGGAAGTTAACCTGTTAACAAGTTACCTGGAATGCTGCTGTCCATGGGGTTGCAAATAGTTGGATATGACTTAACGACTGAACAACAACATTCTATTGTTTTTCATGGTATCATAAATGTAAATGCTTCTTTACTTTTACAGATATTTTCCTGTTAGGGTATGAAAACATAAATAATTTCTATATATTGATTTTATATTCTGCAACTTTACTGAAGTTTTTTGTTAGTTCTAATAATTTTTTGGTGGAGTCTAGGACTTCCATAAATAAGATCATATTTCTGTAAACGGATACTTTTCTTCTTACTTATATGATTTAGATATCTTTTATTGCCAAACTACTCTGTTTAGAACTTCAAATAGTATGTTGAATAGAAGTGGTAAGAGTGGACACTCTTGTCTTGTTTGTTACCTTAGAGGAAAAGCTTTCCACCTTCCATTATCAAACTCTTTTAACTGTAGGATTTTTGTGTATGGCCTTTATTATGTTGACATATGATCCTTCTATTCCTACTTTGTTGAAGATTTTTATCCTAAAAGAATGCTGTTTTTTTAACTGACTTTTTCTGCATCTGATAAAAATGATACAATTTATTATTCACTCTATTAATCTGCATATCACATTATTGATTTAATATAATAAACTACTCTTGTATCCCCTTTGATCACAGTGTATAAGTTTAAGTTTGTGGTCTCTTTCTGTTATACATATTTGCATTAATTTTCTGCATGTTCTTACTAGAAACCTTTCAAAGTTTACTTTTATCACTATCAGGAATGCACAGGGAGACAGCCACAGATTTGGGGGTGTGTGGGTCTGGCTTGCAGACCACTGGTGGTGCCCATGGGCCAGTTGTGAGAAACTAAAGGCAAACTATTTCCAGAAGCTCATTTATGGGCTTCTTGATGGAGGCTGCAATATGGTTAATACGATATGTCTCCCTTTATTACCCTCTGACCATCATTATCTGCTGTTCTACAAGCCCCTTCATACCTCTAGTCTTGTGGCTCATGACTTAATGCCCTACATGGGGCAAGAGAGAAAAGGACATCTTTGGCTGTGTCCTACACAACTGGGACTCCAAACTCCCACTCACAAGGCCTCACTTTCCCCAGTGTGAAAAATCTTGGGCTAAGAAAGGCCTCTTGACATTTAGTTTTGCTAAATACCTTGAGGAAGGTATAATGTGGATGAAGTCAAATTATTCCTCTTACTCTCTCAAACGAATCTAAACTTGAATATTTTTGCTTCGGTGGTACACTAGAATTTTTCTTCTGGTCTCTTAGATTTCTACAAAAGTCCTTTCATATGTGGATTATTATTTGAAACAGTGTTCTCCATGGACTCCTGGACCACACTGAGACAGGCTGGAACTAGACTATAGACTACTGCAGGTTTCACAGCTGTGATTAAAGTCTGTACTCCTACTGCCTGATGCATGAGTAGGTGAAACTCCTCCTGGATTCCTTAGTATATGGTATTGGATCTCACAGTACCAACGTGTTGTGTATGAATGAAGGATTGTTGCTGTGGGGTGGGGAACAAAGATGGATGTCTTATTTGGCCATCTTGCTGACATCATTTGAAAGACTAGTTTAAATATTTTTTGATAACTAATTATATTTTGGTAATCCAGGATTGCTAACTGACTTATAGCCACATGCCTGAAACAAATTTATATCTTATCTGGAATGAAATTATATCATTATGTTCTTTATCTATCAAACTTATTCATCAATAAAAAATAATCTGACTTATAAGATGACCAAGTGATCTGACTTTAAAAATCAAGAGAAAGACTATAAATAAATAAAAAATTATAGTGTATCCAGACAGTAGTCTTATAAGACATGGACTTTAAACCAGCTGTGATTCATAAAGAGTCTGTGAGCTAAATAATTTTTACACATTTAAAAGTTTGTAAAAACAAAGACACAACAGTAGCAGTAATGACAGTAACACAAAGACAATTATGGGACAGGGCTGTACATAGCCCACAAAGACTAAAACATTTATTATCTTGCTCTTTATATAGAAAAATATTGCCATATCTGTTCTAGGAAATAAAATGCATTATTATTTCAGCAGATAACTTTCAAAAAAGAAGCAAAAGGAAATTTGAACTTAAAATACAGTACCTAATATTGAGCAAACACGAGATTGGGTTTAATTGAAGATAATATACACTTAATAAGAGACTTAATTGCTCTATATTAGCTTTAAGTGAAGTAGCAACTGTGGATTAAAAAGGTTGGTAACATAAGAAATACTTAAAGAGATCATAGGTGGTAATTTCCCAAAACTGATGAAAGATATCCAACCATATATTCAACAATTGCTACAAATACAAATGAAATCACAACTAGGCACAAAAGTATAAACATACTGAAAAAAAGACACAGAAAATCTTAAGATTATCATTTTTCAAACAAAAGGAAAGGATATACTACCTTCAGTAGCTTAGTAAGATTGATTGCTAACCTCTCAATGAAACAATGAAACACTGCCTTCTGTCTTAGAAGACAATTAAATAACTTCAAATTTGGAGATAAATGAGGGACTAGCTGTAAGTCTTTATCCAGACTGGAGGAAAGTCTTTATCCAATCAGATTTTCTTCAGAAGTGAGTGTAAAAGAAAGATATTTTACACACACACATACCAACTAATAGCATTTATCATAATAAAATATGAATTTAAGAAACACTACAGTTATGCATCAAGTATAATGAAAAATATCCCAAATTGTGACTATAAGATTAAAGACTAAGATTAAGGACTAAATGACTCCTTCAAAATTAAATACTTTTCTGCAGAAAAATAACAATAACTTATATAGCTTTAAATATATGTGTAATTAAAATACACATAGTAAACATTCTTAGAACTGATGCTGAGTTATCTGAAGAATATAGTTTTATTCAGGAAGGTCACTGCCCTCATAGATAAGGATGCACAAGATAAAACAATAAATAAGCTAGATCTTGAATCAAAGTATTTGTGAATTTGAAAGCACTTGCTTTTTTTTGATACAAAAATGTGGAAATTAAAATTCTGAATCAGATGTTTACAGTTATGTTCTCCTTTCCTGAGGGAAAGAATATTAAAAGATCTCTTAAGATATCTCATAGACCTTGGCTGCTGCTGCTGCTGCTAACTCGCGTCAATCATGTCCGACTCTGTGCAACCCCATAGATGGCAGCCTACCAGGCTCCTCCATCCATGGGATTTTCTAAGAAGAGTATTGGAGTGGGTTGCCATTTCCTTCTCCACATAGACCTTGGGGAATTTATCATTTCCCAGGACAGTCTTACATGTTCAGAAACTTGACTTTTGTTAGTAAAATGACAACACATTTTTCTCTCAAGGGAAACCTCCTTTGTACCACATCATAAGACTAATGTATTAGTTCATGAAGCCAAAATTTTAAATGTTATGTGCATCTCCTTCAAAATATGCCACCCAGCTGACAATCCTGTATTTTCCTTAATATAATGTTATTTTTCTATAAGAATTATCACCAAAAATGGGAGATAGTTTTTGGAATAATCAGACTAGTTTCACTGTGTAGAAACTATTTAGGATAAGACTACATTTCAGAATCATGCTTGTTCACAACGGTCTTATCATATGGAGTCTTTGTCAAAGGGCTGTATCACTCCCAGTTCATCAGCTGAAGGCACTCCCAGTACTTCTTTTTAATCCATCCATGGATGCTATATGATCATGGGTCATTTCCCCCCTTGACTTATTTCTGTATTTGAATAATTTAATATGCTTAAATTGACATTGGGATTACTATGTTTCTTCAAGCAATTTGCATATGTCTGCTTTAGTTTATTTTGGGTTGATTTTACACTTTAAATTATAGAGACTGGACTTCCTTGGTAGTCCAGTGGCTAAGACTCCACACTCCTAGCGTGGGTTCTATACGTGGTCAAAGATCTAGATCCCACATGCCACAACTAACAGTTCATATGCTGCAAGTAAAAGATCTTGCATAGCCAAATAAATAAATATTTCAAAAAATAAATTACAGAGAATACTCACATTTCTCTTATTTATAATATTTTTGACTGCTTTACCTATATACTAACAATAGAAAATTTAATATTCTTAAGTAAGATAAAAATACATCAACTATATATATATTATTCCAACTTTGTTCATTTGTGTTTTCCAAACTTGTCTCTGTTGGTTATTGTTGCTCTAAAAATTTCTGATGAAAAATTTAACACTGTTTTTTCAACCTGGTGAACAATGACATTTTTCATACTATTTACAGCTTCATAAGGATTGACTGACAGTCAGTGTCAAATGGGTAAATGGCTCTCTTTGACATGTTATAAAAACTGACAATCAGTTAAAAGCTCATGGGGCAAAGCAATAATACATGAAGCTAGAGATACATTCAAAATATACTCAATAAATATATGTATATATACAACTGATTAACTTTCCTGTACAGCAGAAAATAACACAACATTGTAAAGCAAGTATACTTCAACAAAAATAAATATATGTACTAAAAAATGACCACCATAGAAAGTTTTTCAACCAGAAAATTAAGGAGAAGCTAGATAATTTAAAAATAATAAGGACATATGACATTGGTCCTACCTATACCAGAAGATTGGCTAACTTTATCTAGATGGGGAAGGTCTTTATCTGTCTATCTATATAATAGTCCTAAAACTCAAAGTGAATTGTTAATAGCAGATAACACATATGCTAAATAGGTATGACAAAGTAAGTAGAAAACATAACTGAATGCCATTGGAATAGTGTTAATTTAAGACTTTTCATTCTAAAGATCTTAAGAGAATGTGCTGTGTTTGTATTCCTCACTTAGGCCCTTACCAATGACTGAGTTATAAACATAAGCTCATTTCTTTGCTTGAGCAAGTTATTTCAAGAGAATGTCAAATTAGAGAGGATAAAGCTTCCCTGGACAAGAAGTAAAATTCAGTCATTTTGTACATGAGAAAACTAGAGATCAAAGAAACGATTTAGATTTTTAAGGCTACACAAGAAGAGATTTATGTAAGTGTTTACACATAGGTAAATAAACTAGCTTAACATAAATGGATGAGTAAGATATGACTTAAAAAGAAAGACATAGAGGGACGATTTAGTGGTATCAGATGACAAGTTTTGTTTAAAACAGCATTACAAAATGATCACTTCATCAAATAATTGAATGAAACATATTTAACTTAATATAGAGAAACTACACATCTAGAATATAGTTCAACCAACTTCCTCTGAACTCAGCACTATCAAACCAATTCTACTATACTTTAACCAGCTTCTAGCATGACCTCTCAAGTAGGACACTCACAAATTAGAATCTCTCTCTTCAAAAAGTTCATGGCTTTAGAGCCTGCAGGTGATATTGGTAAAGGATATTTGGGAGTTGATTATAACAAAAATAACAAGTCTTAAAAGACAGCAGAAAGCAGCAGCTATGAAGGGGATATCAAAAGAAACTGTAGGAACCAGCAAAAAAAAAAAGACATAAATCAGTAATCTACTTCTCTGTATCTGTTAACAACTCTTAGATTAGAGTATGTTTAGATTTACTGTTATTTATTTTTAGAGTGGTTTCCTGGCCTCACTCACATTTGTTTAGTCTCATATTAGGATAATTTCTTGTTAAATTCTATATTTCACAGAACAGTTTATAATTAAAGTTGAACACAGCCTAACTGGATAACCTATGTTGATCCAGTTTAAAATAACTGTGCTCAGTCATTTCTGACTTTTTCAACCCTATGAACTGTGCCTACCAGGTTCCTCCATCCATGGGATTTCCCAGGCAAGAATACTCAAGCTGGTTGCCATTTCCTCATCCAGGGGATCTTTCCAACCAAGGGATGAACCCATGTCTCCTGTATTGGCAGATGAATTCTTTACCACTGAGCCACCTGGAAGTCCCAAAATAACATTGCTCAGTTCAGTTCAGTTGCTCAGTCAGGTCTGATTCTTTGCGACCCCACGGACTGCAGCATACCAAGCCTCACTGTCCATCACCAACTCCCAGAGTTTACCCAAACTCATGACTATTGAGTCATTTTATCCTCTGTCATCCCCTTCTCCTGCCTTCAATCTTTCCTAGCATGAGGGTCTTTTCAAATGAGTCAGCTCTTTGCATCAGGTGGCCAAAATATTGGAGTTTCACCTTCAACATCAGTCCTTCCAGTAAACCCTCAAGACTGATTTCCTTTAGGATGGACTGGTTGGATCTCCTTGCAGTCCAAGGGACTCTAAAGAGTCTTGAATAGATCACAAATTTCACTGATTACAGAAATACTGTTTTAAAGAAAAAAGTGGAAGGGACTTAACCAATGCCAAATGGTTAAAAGATGTGACTGAGAACCTGGTATTTTTAGCAGTACCAGCGGTTGCCAAACTTAGTGGATTTGTGGAAACTACATTTCCATACCCATCCACAGAAATTCCAATTATGTAGTCTTGGGATGAGTGAAGACTTAACCAATGCCAAATGGTTAAAAGATGTGACTGAGAACTGGTATTTTTAGCAGTACCAGCGGTTGCCAAACTTAGTGGATTTGTGGAAACTACATTTCCATACCCATCCACAGAAATTCCAATTATGTAGTCTTGGGATGAGTGAGTAAATTGTAGCTTAATAAAAAGCATGCCCTCATTGTACACACACAAGCACACAACAAAATGCAGGTGAATATAATGATCAGTTAAGTTAGGGTTCATTATGATGAATTATCATGGGTATTTCACTTTAGCTCATTCGTAAGTGTAAGAAGCTATGTGTTTCTAAAGTGACTTTTGATTGCAAATTTTATATGTCTGATCAAGCCTCTTGCTAGTCCAGTGATTTCTTCTTGAGGATGTTTGATCCCCTCAGCATCACTTAGGGAGAGTTTGCTCTCTCTGGAGGCTATCTGTTCCATTGTCATAAAGCTCCCTATGCTGAGTCAAAATACTGGAGCTTCTACTGCTTTGTCCAGGTTCTACTCTTTGAAAAGTATGTATTCCTGTCCATCTGATAGCCCTTCAGATGCGTAAAGCCTGGGTTTGCATCTTTCCTTCAAAATTTCTTCTCCGGGTTAAAGATTATAACCATGAAAGAATATAGTTTCTTCTCAATACGCTACTTAAAATAGAACAAGTTCTCAGTATCAGTAAAATGATGTCTCACTAGAAAAGAAGAAAAATCAGTGAAATAAATTGGAATTTTGTGTCAATACTTGCATTTAGAGGAAATCTTGCCAACAAAGCGGCTGAGGAAAATTGTAGGAGTGTTACATACAGCCTACCAGCAGATGGGTAAATTCCAAAGTGAGACATTCCAAAGTGAGTAAATTCCAAAGTGAGAAATGGAAGACTGAGAAAAAAAATAATAAAAGCACATACATAATTTTTAAAATTAAATTATGTAGGCTGTAGCATATTCTTTTAAAATCATGATACTGTTTTGGATATCCTGTTTCTAGTGATGAACTGTTTCAAGTGATGAACAATTAATCAAATTGATTTGTCAAGATTTCTTTTATACAATATAGTCATTCATTTTTCATTGTACTTGTGTCTGTCTTTCTGATGATTTTCTGTTTTCCATTTGTCTTTCTACAAAAAGCAAATCTATTCTTGTTTCTCTAAAAAAAAAACACCAATAACAATCAGTCTTTAAAGCTCTACTTCTGAACACTCAGTAAGCTTCTAATCTCTTATCTCCAACCCTCTCCTTAATATTTCTATTTGAATGTCAGGCTATTACCTTACATAATCAAAGACTGTTAAAGTTCCAACTGCCTGGAGATCATCTAGGCAAATCTCAAGTTCCAGATAAGAGTATAACTTGAAAGAATAACCATTCAAAGTCACTCAGATCATAGGGGTAGGACAAAGACTAATGTGGGAGTTCTGTTTCCAGTCCACAAATAGTATGTTATATAGCACATACATGATTTCTGTTTTGTGGATAATTTAGACTAAATTCATAAATTTTATAGACTATAATTTGTTAAAGAAAATTAGCATGTAAGGAAGGATATGCTTAATAGCAACAATTTTAAGCAAAATAAATATGCTTGAAAGTGAAAGTGAAGTTGCTCAGTCATGTCCGACTCTTTGTGACCTCACGGTATGTGGCCTACCAGGGTCTTCTATTCATGGGATTTTCCAGGCGAGAGTACTGGAGTGGGTTGCCATTTTTGGCAGTGTTCAAAACTGACTCACACAAAAAAAACATCTATTGGACTAAACAAGATTTCTTTTTGAAGTTTTGAGAACCTATAAAATAATTTGCTTTGATTGGCTCAGTTCTTGTGGGTTGATAAACTTGATATCTCAACCAGCTCTCAAAAATCTGAATCTGCTCCAATGGCTGTATTAAGAATGCTCTTATCAAATTTAGATGTTTGGGATGGCAGAAACTTGAATATGTCTGCAGACCCAATCCTAGGGAAACACTGGTGACAAGTGGTAAAAAGCATAAAAAAGATAACAATTCAAAGATTCTGAAAATTATTCTAAGACACAGAGAAAGTTAAGAAACATTTATTTTAGAAAATTTACTAAATTTTGGTAAGAACACTGCAAATCTATGGCACTTGATTATGACCTGTTCCCTCATTCCCCTATTCTCCCCACCCTTCTGTGGTAAGCACAACCCCCACCATGCCTGGTCCCTCTGACAAGTTTCTCTCATCAACAACACTTTCAGGCTTACCACTAGGCTAGAATATGGACTTACTTTCTCATTTTCCTGTCCTGACCACTAAAACACATTTATCTCTATTAAAGTAATAAGGCTTGACTGTTAAAAAAAAAAATTATCATAATAGAAACATCAATCTAGGCAGTATGACCAGTAAAAATAGGGTTTCCTTTTCCCTTTACCTCTCAGTCAAAGATATGGTATTTCAACATAAGGGACAGGCCACTTGAATTTCTCCTCTCCACTCCACCCCCAAACAGCAGAGGCTAAACTCCTGGTGAGTGTTGAAACAACTTACGGGCTTCCTTCCTCAACCCACCCTTTCCACCAAGCAGAGGATTTACTCTAGGCTGAGATTTTTCTAGTCTTTATTGGCCTTTCCTCAACTCATTTATTGGGCAAAAGTTCCATATTCAGAGATGTAAACTGAGAAGGCTGCTATACTCACTCAATGCCCTCATAATGAGGTAGTATCATACAAGGAGAAGGGGAATACTGTCCCTATTCTCAGCTGTGGAGTAGAGGCTCACAGATTTGCCATGTGAGATAGGCAGTTAAGGAAAAGTGAAAGTGAAAGTTGCTCAGTCATGTCCCACTCTTGGTGACCCCATGTACTATATAGCCTATGGAATTCTCCAGGCCAGAATACTGAAGTTGGTAGTCTTTCCCTTCTTCAGGGGATCTTCCCAACCCAGGGATTGAACCCAGGACTCCTGCATTGCAGGCAGATTCTTTACCAGCTGAGTCACAAGGGAAACCCAAAAATACCGGAATGGATACCCTATCCCTTCTCCAGTGGATCTTCCAGACCCAGAAATTGAACTGGGGCCTCCTGCATTGCAGGCGGATTCTTTACCAACTTAACTATCACGGAAGCCCACAGTTAAAGAAAACTCTCCTCAAAGTTACTGAGAATTGAGTGCAATTTGATTGTGGACACATATGGATCTTCCATTTCTGAGTGGGTTTTATAAGGGGATTTGGATCAAATTGTTGCCACTGCTGCTCCCTCTGCTGCTAAATCATTTCAGTCAAGTCCGACTCTATGAGACCCTATGGACAGCAGCCCACCAGGCTCCTCTGTCCCTGAGATTCTCCAAGCAAGAACACTGGAGTGAGTTGCCATTTCCTTCTCAAACGCATGCATGCAAGCTCAGTTGCTTCAGTCGTGTCTGACTCTGTGTGACCCTATAGACAGCAGCCCACCAGGCTCCTCTGTCCATGGGATTCTCCAGGCAAGAATACTGGAGTGGGTTGCTATTTCCTTCTCCATAATTGTTGCCACACTACTATCAAATATCAGTCTCTTTGATTCCAGCTCTGGACCCTAATAGCAAGTTCTGGTACAAACAAAAAAAGTTCTGTTAGATAGGAAGTTAGCTATGCACATATGACAGGCAGCCCCATGGACTGAATATTCAATAGCCTTCTAATCCTGCTATTTACCAAGCCGCCCAAAACAGACCCCCATCAGTCCTCCAAAATGGTCATGGGCCTGGAAAAATCCCCCACTAGCCCGAGTGGAGGCACATGTGCACGTCTCACATTATCTTGTCCTCAGATAACCTTCGGCAACCATCGGTCTTATTAAAATGTTCATAAATATTCTATGGGTACATATATCTAATTATAACTGACTGAATTATGGGCAGGGATTGCTCAATAGGGCCTCTTATTATATAACTGGCAGCTGTTGTTAATTAAGACTGTCAATCAACAACCACCTGGATTATGCAAAAAACCTTGCCTTAAAAGCTGTACTCCCCAGCCCTTTTTGGCCATTACCTTCCCTGGCCTGGCTTACCTCTCTCTTGTGTTCTTTCAGCTCTCTCTTTCAATAAACTCTCCTGAAACCAGTAAGAAATAAGGCCCAAGGAGTAATGTTTTCACTCAACCTACTGTTATAGGGATATTCTGTGATTCATGGCAAAAATTTGGTCAAAGCACTCAAGGCTCATTTTCTTCTTGCTATATAAAAATTTGATCCTGAACTTTTATATTACAAATTCAGAGTAACACATTAACCTAAAATGTGGCCTAAACCTTAATTCATTAATTATTGCAAGCCCTCTCCCAACCATATGTATGTATGTATAAAATATTGAATTTTGGTGAAATCAATGTATAAAAGTATGGTGCCTTTTTTTTTTTGCCTGCAAGGACATATTGAATATTTGATCTATTTAGGTTATAAACAAAAAAAAGAAATTTGATAACACACAGGTTGCATGTATTGATAAGTGCAGCTATCACTTCTGTTCTGCTGCTGTTGCTGCTGCTACTGTCTGTTCTAACCAAAGTATATTTTACATGAACATTTTCTCTCTCACTGAAAAATCTTTACTGGTTTTCTATATATTTCTTCTTAATTGTTATACTTCCTTATATCACTTTTTTCTTACAATGCAGGAGAAGGAGGGATATAAAAATAATTATCTTAGATATAAAAATAATTATCTCCCTAAAACAGTTTTACATAATTTGAAAGCTATATATTTTTAAGGAAATACACAGAAAAATTCAAGACAGCTTTTAAATTGTTCTCAGCGTAGTATCCAGTCATTATCCAAGACATGTATTCCATTTTCTTGGTTTTGATATGAGAAACAGAAATCCACATATCCACACAAAAACAAAGCTCACTCGTCCCCCCCCTTCTTCAGAGAAAAAGACCTTGTCATAAGTATAAAAGCCTCAGCAAGATTTAAGATTTAAAATTTCATTATCAGAAGCATTTAGGCAAATTACCTCAATGCTGAGATGATACAAAGTAACTTCAAAGTTTCTTTTTTTTTTTTTCAAACCAGCTTAGAAGTACAATGTGTGGCAATTCTTTTCCCCTGGGAAACGTTAACAATTCTATATAGTTAAAAACTGACCTGGAGGATGGTTTCGGGGCCTCAGAAGCTGACGGACTCGGATTGCGGCTCCACAGCTGCGCCTCACAGGTTGGTGTTGCCGCCCCGGGAGATTCCGGAGCGTTGGTTCTGGGAGTGAGAATTTGCAGCCCGAGCATGCGCAGCTCGCTGCCTGAAGTGTCCGGCTCCCCCGGGCAGTCCCGAAAGAGCGCAACATCTGTGCGGAATCCAGTTTCTAGTCACCTGACTGTGCTCCTGAGAGAGCCCAGACCTCACTATGCCTCCAATTTTGTGAGAGTCAGGAGTCTGAGAGGACTGAGGTTTACTTGATACGTGACGTGTACGAGACTCCTGAGAAAAGCTCTGGAACTGTGGCCCTCTGGCATCCAGGACACTAAGGTAATTTTTTTTCAAAACTTGTTTATATATTTATACAGACTTTTTTCCTGTAGAACTGAAGCACAATATGACTGTCAACACACTCAGCAGTTTATACTACAACTATAGTTTTTTTTTTTTTTTTAATATTTGGATAACTAATATACAAGCTATATGTCAGAAGATGATGAGAACAGCTGAAAAATTAATTATGGGTGGTGTCCGTTTTACACGAGGTATTGTTCTGATAGATTGATGTCCCTGGGAAGCAAATTCTGGTACAAAGTATTGGGAGACCCCTAAGCAATCATGCTCGGTTTTACCTGGAGTGCCTGGAACATGAGGCCCTGACTATTCTTAAACAAGACATTTCTCAAGACTGTGTATGTAGAAAGAAATCTTGAGGCATGCTATGATGTCACCCTTCATGAGGAAGGGTAGGCTTCTTCCATGCTTTTTTTAAAGAACCTGATTCCCTAAGCTACATATTCCTCTTTAAGGGAATGCACAGTATGTGCAGGTATCCATCTGACCTTTAATTTGCATTGCTGGGCTTGAGGGTCATGGGAGAATGATTCAAGTTTTATTCTCATGCTGCTTGCTTTGCTATGAGTAATAATTTTGTTTGGCTCGGAACCAGAAGTTTTGCTTCTTTCACAGCTCTGAACTAGGAGTCTCCTTTCTTCTGCCAGCCTTCTTGAAAGGGCAACAGAGTAACTGGTAGTTTCTAAGTAGGATACAGACAAATTTCAGACCTTTATACATGAAGAAATTGTGTGTGTGGAAGTGGGGGAAGAGTGTTTTCTGTGGGGTCATGAAAGAGGCAAAGCTAGGCAGAAGGAAGTGATCTATGGTGCAGTCACACCAAAGACCCCAGATAGTGTTGCAAAGAAATTGGGATCAGGGATAACCCAGCAGACATGCAACATATGGAGGCAAGAAGATCTGGCCTGTGTGTGTTTGCATGTAGACTGCCCCCTAAAATGAAGCCTTCTGTTGAGTATGGTGGTCTCTCTTTGTCTAAAGGCAAGGGAAATAGCAAAGCCCAGGGAGTGTACCCTAGCATCGACTAGGGCTGCAAATAAAAAATATCAAAAGAATGGCCTCTGACAAAACAAAACAATGAGTTTTCTCTAGAAATATATAGCATTTCTCTCTTGTCATTCATTAGCATTTGTGAGTTTTGAAAATACATTTCTGAGGTAAAACTTTTAAAAATTTTAGATTGCATGTGTGAATAAACTCAAGTAAAATAGTTACTTTGGTAAGATTTGTGACTTCTATTTTGTAATAACTGTGCCGCATAAGCCTTTATGGTTGATTATGGACAGTATCAATTATCAACAACTAAAAACTCTTTCCAATTAACTACTGCCTTCTTTCCTCATTTACCCAGACACTCTGGTAATTTCTTATATAATTATCTGAACATCTGAAATGTGGTTTACAAGCACAGAATTACAGATTCAGACTATTTGAGTTAGAATTCTAGCAATTACATTTTTGCTTTACTTTGCACACTTTGCCTAATTTGTCTTTGCTACAGATTTCTTTTTAATACAGAACAGATAATGATTGTGTTTGGATCAAAGGCTACTTCATCACTTGAATCTTACTACTGGATGCTTAAGTGCATAGGGAAAAGGAAATGGCAACCCACTCTAGTACTCTTGCCTGGAAACTCCCATGGATGGAGGAGTCTGGTAAGCTATAGTGCATGCGGTCATGAAGAGTTGGACACGACTGGGTGACTTCACTTTCTCTTTTCACTTTCATGCATTGGAGAAGGAAATGGCAATCCATTCCAGTATTCTTGCCTGGAGAATCCCAGGGACAGAGGAGCCTGGTGGGCTGCTGTCTATGGGGATGCACAGGGTCAGACACGACTGAAGTGACTTAGCAGCAGCAGCAGCAGCAATAGCAGGGAGTGTCTTATTTAACTGTGTACCACCAATATTAATTGCATGGCCTGACATACAGATGAAATTAACTGCTTGTTGAATAAATGGATTAAAGTATAATTCATTTTCAATGTTACTAGGTTTTATCCAGAAACATAATTTTACACTTAGAGACCTTCATAGAAGATAAAGATAAAAGCAAAGCTGTCAGTAGAGATGGTTTTTAGTAGCAAATGTAGTGTCTGAGCACAGTGCTAAATGTCTGAAATGTTGTTTAACAAAGGAGAATAGCTAACACCTCCAAACATAATGCTCTTACTTTTTGGTGCACTTGATAGCAAAACTTCCTATCCTTTATTATAATAATGAAAGATATACAAGCTAGTAGGGACTAAAAGAATAACAAGTAATATTTTATTGTTATTCAAGTTTATCAGTGTAATGATATATGAATTCTTATACCATGTGTGCTTAGGTGTTCAGTTATATCCAACTCTGAGACCCCATGGACTGTAGCCTGCAAGTCCCCTCTGTCCATAAGAATACTGGAGTGAGTTGCCAATTTCTTCTCCAGGGGATCTTCCTAACTCAGGGATCGAAGCCACTTCTCTTGTATTTCCTGCATTCACAGGGAGATTCTTTACCAACTGCACCACAGTAGCACTTGAGAAAGTGCACCTGCTTTCTTTGGATGAACATCATGAAAAAGTTGGTACCTGAGCTATAGCTTTATAATTGTGAGAAAATCTAAATGAAGTTAAGATAAGGCTAAAAGAAGAGGTCTTAAGGGAGACTGTTTCAAGCAGTTCCAATATAGCTCAAATGATGAAAATGAGTCAAGTGAAAGAAAAGAAAAAGTCAGAAAGATGATTGGGATGGGAAAGTCTTTGTTTGGATTTCCTCTAAAGCAGAGCCCAAGCCAATGATGTAGATATTATGTTGATATTTTATTAGAAAGGTGATCCCATAAAACAGAACTGAAAGAACAGGAAGAGTGATTCGATTAACAAGAAAAAACTGATAAAAGAATAATTATTTGTATAATAAGGGCTCAATTTCATCACATCTCCTGAGAAAGATAAATAATAGTTCTTTGAGATATCCTCCTTGAAGGAAAGTTGCATGGCTCAAGGTAACCTGGAATTAAAATTCCCTCCATTTGTTTCAGTCCAAAGACAAATTAACTCATTGGCTTCTGTGGCCCTACAAAATAGGCGAGCCCTGGACCTTCTCACCACAAAAAAAGGAGAGACCGGCCTTTTTCTAGGAAAAGACTGTTGCTATTTTGTTAATGAAATGGACATAGACCAGGACAGAGTCAAAGAACTTAGAGACAGAATTGAACGCCACAAAAAAGAATTACAAAACCTTTACACTCCCCAAAACCTGTTCCAACAGGCCCTCCCTTGGTTACTCCCTTTCTTGGGACCATTGGTACTTATCATTTTATTCCTTTTATTTGGACCCTGTCTCTTCAATCTCTTTCAAAGGTTTCTCCAAGAATGGATTCGGGCCATCCCTTGAGACCAAGTCAAGACTATCCTTTTGCTTGAAACCCTGATGGCGAGAATAGAAAATCAACACTACAGGCCTTAGACTTTCTTCCTCCCAGACTACAAACCCCTGACCCTCATTTATCAGCACAAAGAAGCCCTGAACATTAATGGCACCCGCATCTCTTTCTTTTTTTATATATATTTCTTAAAGTCGAGAATGAAGGAAAGTTGCATGGCTCAAGGTAACCTGGAGTTAAAACTCCCCTCCAGGTCCTCCTCACCATTCTGACAAAACAGAGAACTCTCTCACCCAAAGAAAAAAAATGGACATTAGGTTGATTATGCCCAACTCCAAGCTGCCACAGCCTCTGGCTGATCTCCAGAAACCCTTGCCTCAGCCATTTAAGAGATAACTACTCTCACCAACCTTGGAGAATAACAGGCCCCTTAAGACAGTAGCTTTCTACACACATACCTATATATACTTACTCTTTTCTTAGATAAGTGCAGCAGCTCACTAATCTGACTGTTGCCCCTTCTCACCTCATTAAAGGTGATCTGTTCCTGTAGTGCCAGTCTCATTCTTTTTCTGAATCTTGCCTATTTTAACTCCATACCTTACACTCCTAAAGGAAAGAAGGCTGGGATATTTACGTAGAGGCACTCCTATCAATTGATCTTGTCTTAAAGCATTGATTCCTCCATATTTCCATATTTCTGTGAGAACTCTCCCAGCCTGGCACTATATTCCACCCCAAGAGGAGAATCCTTGTACTGGAAGGCAAGTTAAGGATTTCCAATGTATATTTCAGATGGGATGTTGCCATTAAGAGATCAGTTGGAAACATAAACTGTGGACATGAACTCTACACAGTAGCTGCAAATACAATCACAGATGGACTACAGAGATGTTATATGAGGCACAAACTTGTCTACTACAAGTAAATAAGCAGCGTTAGACCATGCAGACCATGTGCATCTTATTGGGAGCTTGGAATTTACCTAATTGTGTTTATGAACTGAACAGAGACTAGTATAAGTCAGAGATTATTATGATCAGATAATAGATGGGGAAACAGGGGAAACAGTGGCTGACTTTATTTTTCTGGGCTCCAAAATCAATGCAGATGATGACTGCAGCCATGAAATTAAAAGACACTTACTCCTTGGAAAGAAAGTTATGACCAACTTAGACAGCATATTGAAAAACAGAGACATTACTTTGTCAACAAAGGTCTGTCTGGTCAAGGCTATGGTTTTCCCAGTGGTCATGTATGGATGTGAGAGTTGGACTGTGAAGAAGGCTGAGTGCCGAAGAATTGATGCTTTTGAATTGTGGTGTTGGAGAAGACTCTTGAGAGTCCCTTGGACTACAAGGAAATCCAACTAGTGCATCCTAAAGGACATCAATCCTGGGTGTTCATTGGTAGGACTGATGTTGAAGCTGAAACTCCAATACTTTGGCCACCTGATATGAAGAACTGACTCATTTGAAAAGAATCTGATGCTGGGAAAGATTGAGGGCAGGAGGAGAAGGGGACCACAGAGGATGAGATGGTTGGATGACATCACAGATTCAATGGACATGGATTTGGGCGAACTCTGGGAGTTGGTGACGGACAGGGAGGCCTGGTGTGCTGCGGTTCATGGGGTCGCAAAGAGTCGGACGTGACTGAGCGACTGAACTGAACTAACTGATGGATTTTTCTGGACATGAGATGTCATCATGTCCTTAATATAAATACTGGTGATGAATATATTACAATATCAGAATCCAGTTTGTGGTAATTTAAAAAGGATTACATAGTAATAATCCCAGGGCCTCCCAATGTGGAGAAGAGATTACATGTTTTTTGCATTCTTCTACCTCTCAATTAAAAACTACTTTAAATAGGGCATTCAATATAAATAATTAACTTTTAAAAGTCCTTAGCAAATATTTTGTTATTGTGAAGAGAGTTATTTACTCATTATATTCATAACAATTCTGTGTAAAAACCATATTGAAATGTAGTGACTTAAAATAGCAATTTTTTTTATTGCTCACAGTTTGTATGTTTGCCAGGAGCCAACTGATCTAGATTGGGCTTAGTTGAAGTGATTTTGTTCATCATTCTTCCAGACCCAGAAGACTGGCCCAAACACCTTTTTTCTTTGAACCTGGCTGCAGCATAAAAGAGGGCTTCTCTAGTAGCTCTGTGGTAAAGAACCCACCTGCAATACAGGAGATGCAGATCAGATTCTTGGATCAGGAAGGTCCCCTGGAGAAGGAAATGGCAATCCATTCTGTATTCTTGTCTGGGAAATCCCATGGACAGTGGAGCCTAGTAGGCTACCGTCCATGGTATCTCAAAAGAGTCAGACATGACAACTAAACAACAAACAAACAAAGTATAAAAGAACAAGTAGAAACATACAATGTTTCTGTGAGCCTTAGCTTAGAACTGATTCACTATCACAATTGTCTTATTCTATTAGCCTAACGGAGGAACCTGGTGGGCTGCAGTCCATGGGGTCGCTGAGAGCTGGACACGACTCAGTGACTTCACTTTCATCACTTTCATGCATTGGAGAAGGAAATGGCAACCCACTCCAGTGTTCTTGCCTGGAGAATCCCAGGGACAGCGGAGCCTGGTGGGCTGCCGTCTATGGGGTCACACAAAGTCGGACACAACTGAAGTGACTTAGCAGCAACAAATCAGGTGGCCAAGCCCAGAGTCAAGAATTAGTGAAATAAATTTTTCTACTTTAGTGAGAAGTTGCATGAGAAGGTGTACCTACAGAGAGTCAAAAAATCAGGGTCACTAATACTATTTACCACACTGTATTAGTTTCATAGAGCTGCTCTAGCTAATTACTATAAGCATAGTAGATTAAAACAAAAGATATTTATTTCCCTTATAGTTTTGGAGTCCAGATATCCATAATTAAACTGTTGAAAGGATTAGTTTCTGTTCTGAATTTAGAAACAAACAACAACAACAAAAAACACTGAGGAGAAAATTTGTACTCATTGGTCATACAGCAAAAAAAAATTAAAAAAGTAAATAGTAAATAAATTGTTTGCTACTGTTATATAACAATTTGCCACAGACTTACCCAGTTGAAACAATGTTCATTTGTAGTTCAAACCTCCAGCCTACATGGTTGGTTTCAGTACTCTGAGTTTCATAAGGCTAATAGTAAGATGTCATCTGAGGTTGAGAAATGTAGTGACTTAAAATAGCAATTTTTTTTATTGCTCACAGTTTGTATGTTTGCCAGGAGCCAACTGATCTAGATTGGGCTTAGTTGAAGTGATTTTGTTCATCATTCTTCCAGACCCAGAAGACTGGCCCAAACACCTTTTTTCTTTGAACCTGGCTGCAGCATAAAAGAGGGCTTCTCTAGTAGCTCTGTGGTAAAGAACCCACCTGCAATACAGGAGATGCAGATCAGATTCTTGGATCAGGAAGGTCCCCTGGAGAAGGAAATGGCAATCCATTCTGTATTCTTGTCTGGGAAATCCCATGGACAGTGGAGCCTAGTAGGCTACCGTCCATGGTATCTCAAAAGAGTCAGACATGACAACTAAACAACAAACAAACAAAGTATAAAAGAACAAGTAGAAACATACAATGTTTCTGTGAGCCTTAGCTTAGAACTGATTCACTATCACAATTGTCTTATTCTATTAGCCTAACGGAGGAACCTGGTGGGCTGCAGTCCATGGGGTCGCTGAGAGCTGGACACGACTCAGTGACTTCACTTTCAATTTTCACTTTCATGCATTGGAGAAGGAAATGGCAACCCACTCCAGTGTTCTTGCCTGGAGAATCCCAGGGACAGCGGAGCCTGGTGGGCTGCCGTCTATGGGGTCACACAAAGTCGGACACAACTGAAGTGACTTAGCAGCAACAAATCAGGTGGCCAAGCCCAGAGTCAAGAATTAGTGAAATAAATTTTTCTACTTTAGTGAGAAGTTGCATGCCAAGGTGTACCTACAGAGAGTCAAAAAATCAGGGTCACTAATACTATTTACCACACTGTATTAGTTTCATAGAGCTGCTCTAGCTAATTACTATAAGCATAGTAGATTAAAACAAAAGATATTTATTTCCCTTATAGTTTTGGAGTCCAGATATCCATAATTAAACTGTTGAAAGGATTAGTTTCTGTTCTGAATTTAGAAACAAACAACAACAACAAAAAACACTGAGGAGAAAATTTTTACTCATTGGTCATACAGCAAAAAAAAATTAAAAAAGTAAATAGTAAATAAATTGTTTGCTACTGTTATATAACAATTTGCCACAGACTTACCCAGTTGAAACAATGTTCATTTGTAGTTCAAACCTCCAGCCTACATGGTTGGTTTCAGTACTCTGAGTTTCATAAGGCTAATAGTAAGATGTCATCTGAGGTTGCGTGTTTATCTGGGACTTGGCATCTCCTTCCCAAATCTCTGGTTGGCAGCAGAGTTTACTTTCTTCTTAAGTTTTTGACATGTCCTCCTTCATTTATCAAGGCATCCATAAGAGGCTAGATCTCTTCTCTCTCACACATTGAATGTCTCCCTTTTTCCTTCCTTCTTATATTTTAAGGTCTCTTTTGGTGGAAATACCATTAGACATATTAGTTTCCCATCCTGCCTCTGCACTACTATGTATATATATGAACTTGAGGAGCATCTCATATACTTTCAAGTCTTTATTTCCTAACATATGGAATGAGGACACTGAAGTCTACTTTTTCTCTGAACAAAATTTTTGGCACGTTGGAATCACTCTAGGGTCTCTTTCAGTTCTAATTTTAAATCATCTGAACAAGGAATTCCGTAATAAAGATGTACTTTTTGCCAAATAAATAACAATATTCCCTGATTATTCTCAATAAAAAAGTTCATTAAATGAATAAAAATGTAAAAAGGTGAATGAGTACTTTTGAAGCTATCTCTATTTTACATAAGGGAAAAATCAAGCAAAAATAATAGAACTGCTCAGATTCCTTACTTCCCTGCAAGACTTATACATTTTATTAACTGTTTATTCATGTGAAACCTAATATCTGATATCTGTGAGTCAGGAACAGCAATTAATTATACTGGTGTCACTCAAAAAGGAGTAGGTCCTAATACATAACAATGATCAGTCAGTTCTATAGAAAGCTCCCTTCTAGATTTAATACTGAATCACCAACCTAAAACAATGCTTTCAAAGGAAAAAAATATTATGCCTTCATTATGTGTTACTCTTTCTATACATTGTAAATAAACATTAAGTTAATTTTGTAACATTTTGGTTTATTCCTTGTTTGTTTTATTATGTTTGTTTTGTTTTAGAATGTGCTATGGCAAGGATATTAAGTACCAGTAGAGAGCTTTGTTTTAAAGTTGGCCTTTCCATACACAAGTTGAATTGACATATCACTTACCAAAATTGCTGTTTTGAATAAAAATGTAATATTTTATTTTTAAAGCCTTATTCAGTGAAATCAGGGTGCAATAGAAGAAGCAGTTTACTCTTTGGAAGTGTAGTTATTAATCAAAATGCTGAAGGAATCCAGGGGGAAAACTTTAAACTATGATAGAAAATTTCACCAAGTTAAGATTTTCTAGAAACTACTGAAATTCTGAGACAGAGATTTTTCTGTAGATGTCAGTGAAGAGGCTGTCTTATTTGCAGAATCTATGTTAATGATGCTGTGTCACCAGAAACAGATTCCAAGATGGAGAGTTATATGCAGATTTTTTTGGGAAATGATCTCATAGTATGTAACTTTAAGATGATGAAGGTAGGAAGAAGCAGAGAAACATGCTGACCTACAGTTTAATTGCAACTAAGGTCTTTGCAACCCTGTGTTAGCTAGTCATTGACACACTCTGGAAGGAAGTAAAACCTTACCTAGACAATTTCTTAAAATTGAAGAGTTTCTAGTCCAGGAACATTTCTGAGTCACCAGTAGCCAGTGTTCCCAGCAGCTGGGGGTGAGTGCCACATTAGATTTCTATTACTGCTGTTTTAAAATTGCCTTATTTAATGTCTTTAGACAACACACTTTTATTAGCTTACATTTCTGGAGGTCAGAAGTCTTAAGCAGGTATCTTTGAGTTAGGATCAAAGTGTCAGCTGGGATGTCTTCTGTTTCAGATGCTCCAGGGAAAATTCCGTTTTCTTTCTTCCTTCTTCAGCTTTTGCAGGCTGTCTTCATTCCTTGGCTCAAGATTTTCTTCCATCTTCAAAACTGGTGGAGTCTTATGCTGCATCACTCAAGTAGGTGTTCCTATTTTTTTCTTCACTTTATGAGAATCTTGTGAGTACACTGGGCCCACCTGGATAATCTGATTTTTTTTTTCTGTTTCAAGATTAGCTGAGTGGTATTCTTAATTCCACCTGCAGCTTTAATTCTCCTTTGCTGTGAAACTTAACATATCACAGGTTGTATAAATTTGGATGTAGACCTTTTTGAGGGATCAATATTCTGCCTGTAACAGGTACATTGATGCCCAGAGAGATATCTGATTGAAACACAAAATATATAGTTGCTAGACTGGTGAATTAGAATAGAGATATAAATGGGGACATCTTTATAAATCTTTGATAGTGGCACTATTCTCTACCATTTTCTGCCAGGATATGAAATCTATTTTTTAATAGTGTAATGGAATTAACATTTATATACTATAGACTAGAATATAACAAACTTACAATTAAGTCATTTTTAGTAAAATTACAGAACTATGTAAGCATCACTATGGGCTTTCCTGGTGACTCAGACAGTAAAGATTCTGCCTGCAATGCAGAAGACATGGGTTCAACCCCTGGGTTGGGAAGACATCTTGGAGAAGGGAATGGCAACCCATTCCAGTATTCTTGTCTCAAGTATTCCATGGACAGAGGAGACTGGCAGGCTACAGTCCATGGGGTTGCAAAGAGTCAGACACAACTGAGCAACTAACACTTTGACTTTCACTCTCAACATCACTACAATTCAACATGAAAACATTTTATCAGTCCATTAGTTGTCTCTCATGCATTTCCAAATAATTCCCACTCTCATGAGTCCTAGACAATCAATTATCTGCTTTTGGTTTCAGTAGCTTTCACTCTTCTTAACATTTCATGTAATATAATCTTCCAATATATACATTTTTGCATCTGGAAAATGTGCTATGAATTTAACTCATTTTGTTTATCCATTGACTGGTTAACATTCATTTAGATTATTTCCAGCTTAGGGATGTTTTTAATAATTCTGTTGTGAGCATTCATGTACAAGTCTTTGTCTGGACATAAGCATTTGAGTAAATACCTAGAAATGGAAAGGTAAGGCCATATGATATGTATAAATACACATGTATTTTTTTTAAAAGTGACTGCCAAACTCTTTCTAAAACAGCTAAATCATTTTTACCCCAAGAAATGTATGATGTTATCTATTTTTCTACATCTTTGCCAACACTTGTTGTTTTATGTCTTATGATAATAACCATATTGTGCATATGTGGTGGTATCTCGTATTTTTCAATTGCATTTTCCTAATTATAAAGGATATTGAACATCTTTTCATGTGAATGTGTGAATAGGCATTAATTTAACTTTGTTGATGAAATGCCAAATTATTTGCTTACTGTTTAGTTGGAATTCTTATCTTTTAAATACTGATTTGAAAGAGTTACTTGCATATTCTGAGTACAGGTCCCTTATTACATACATGGTTTT
>SJYC01013574.1:0-12185 GCA_006408675.1 Madoqua kirkii | reverse complement strand
TTTTTAGACAAGACTTTTCTTTTAAATTTTATTAATCTATTTTGGAACATAGGAATTTTTACTTTTGTTGAAATTAACAATTTTTTTCTTTTATGAATCATATTTTGGTACTGAATCTAAGTTTATGTCCTTAAGCTTTGTTCTTCTTTTTCAAAATTGTTAAAACTATTTCATTTATATATTTATTTGAATAATCAACTTGTCAATTTCTACAAAAAATGCTTGCTGATACGTTGATGGGGATTTTATTGACTTTATAGATGAATTTGGAGAGTTGCAGTCATAAGAAAAATGGAGTCTTCTAATCCATAGTTATGGAATTCTTATTAATTTGTTTGGGTCTTTAAAATTTCTCTCAGCAGTCTTTTTGGCTTCCCTGATGACTCAGAGGTTAAAGCATCTGCCTGCAATGTGGGAGACCTGGGTTCGATTCCTGGGTCGGGAAGATACCCTGGAGAAGAAAATGGCAACCCACTCCATAATTTTTTCTGTACAGACTTCATTTTCTTTTTTTTTTTTTGGTAATTGAAATATATTTGGCATATTAATTTCAGTTTTACAAAACAGTGATTCAATATTTTTATAGATTATGTACCATACAAAGTTATTATATTACCTATTGTCCCTGTATTGTGCAGTACATTCCTGAGATTTGTTTATTGTATAACTGGTAATTTGTACTTCTTAATCCTGTTCACCTACTTTTCCAATTTCTCCACCCACCTTCCTTCTGGCAACCACTAGCTTGTTTTGGGAAGAAGGCAATGGCAACCCACTCCAGCACTCTCGCCTGGAAAATCCCATGGACAGAGGACCCTGGTAGGCTGCAGTCCATGGGGTCGCTAAGAGTCAGACATGACTGAGCGACTTCACTTTCACTTTTCCTTTCATGCATTGGAGAAGGAAATGACAACCCACTCCAGTGTTCTTACGTGGAGAATCCCAGGGACGGGGAAGCCTGGTGGGCTGCCGTCTATGGAGTCGCACAGAGTCAGACACGACTGTAGCGACTTAGCAGCAGCAACAGCAATGAACATTTTGGTGCCTGTGTCTTTTTAAATTGTTTTCATTTTCTTTGGATAAATACCCAGGAGTGGAATTTCTGGGTCATATGGTAGCTCAATTTTTAATTTTTTGAAGAAACTTCATATTGTTTTCCATAGTGGCTATGCTAATTTACATTCTCACAAACAATGTAGGAGGTTTCCTTTCTTCATATCCTTCCACCAGTTGTTACTACTTGTCTGTTTGATGATAGTCATTCTAATAACTGTAAGGTGGTAGATACTTCCTTGTGATTTTGATTTGCATTTCCCTGAGGATTAGTAATGTTGAGCCTCTTCATGTGCCTGTTGTTCATCTGTATGCCTTCCTTTTTTAAAAAAAAAAAGATGTTGATTCTATATTTTTCATGTGATAACATATGCAAACATTTTTTATATATTTTAGATTCTTCCAAGTGCTATTTTTTTTTAATTAGAGGATAATTACTTTATAAGTTATTAGTTTCTGCGCTACAACAACATGAATCAGCTATAAGGTTACATATATCACCTCTATCCTGAGCCTCATTCTCAAACTTCCCAGCCCACCTCTCTGAGTCATCATAGAGCATGGAGCTGAGCACCTTGTGTTATACAGCCACTTGCCACTAGCAATCTGTTTTACACCTGGTCATGTATGTATGTCAGTGCTGCTCTCTGAATTTGTTCCATCCTCTCCTTCCTCTACTTCTACAAGTCAATTCCCTACATCTGTGTCTCTATTCCTGCCCTGAAAATAGGTTCATCAGTACCATTTTTCTAGATTCCATATATATATATGGGCTTCCCTGGTGGCTCAGAGGTTAAAGCATCTGCCTGCCATGTGGGAGACCCGGGTTCGATCCCTGGGTCAGAAAGATCCCCTGGAGAAGGTAATGGCAACCCACTCCAGTATTATTTCCTGGAGAATCCCATGGACAGAGGAGCCTGGTGGGCTATAGTCTACAGGGTCGCAAACAGTCGGACAAGACTGAGCGACTTCACTTCATATATGTGTGTGTGTTAATGTATGATATTTGTTTTACTCTTTCTGACTTATTTCACTCTGTATGACAGACTCTAGGTCCATCCATACCACTACAAATGACTCAATGTCTATCCTTCTTATGGCTAATATTCATTGTATATATGTTCCACAACTTCTATAGCATTAATCTGTTGATGGAGATTTAGGTTGTTTCCATGTCCTGGATGTTGTAAATAGTGCTGCAGTGAACACTGGGGTATATGTGTCTTTTTGAATTACGTGTTCCTCAGGGTATTTGACCAGAGGGGGGATTTCTGGGTCATATAGTAAGTAGTTTTATTCCTAGTCTCTTAAGGAACCCTCATACTGTTCTCCATAGTTGTTGTATTGATTTATATTCCCACCAGTAGTGCAGGAATATTCCCTTTTCTCCACATCCTCCAGAATTTTTTGTCTGTAGATTTTTTGATGATGAACATCCTGACGGGTGTGAGGTGATACCTCATTGAGGTTTTAATTTGCATTTCTCTGCTAATGAGTGATGTTGAACGTTTTTTCATGTGTTTTTCATGTATTTCTGTGTGTCTTTGGAGAAATATCTGTTTAAGTCTTCCACCATTTTTCAATTGGGTTGTTTGCTTTTCTGATATTGAGCTGCATGAGCTGCTTGTGTATTTTGGAGATCAATCCTTTGTCAGTTGCTTCATTGTCAATTATTTTCTCCCATTCTGACTGTTGTCTTTTCCTCTTATTTATTTATGGTTTCCTTTGCTCATCAGAAGCTTTTAAATCCCATTTGTTTATTTTTGATTTTATTTCCATTACTCTAGGAGGTGGGTCAAAGAGAATCTTGCTGTGATTTATGTCAAAGAATATTCTGTGTATGTTTTCTTCTAAGAATTATATAGCTTTTGTATTTAGGTCTTTAATACATTGTTGTTTAAGTTTTCACTGTGTTCTATTCTTTTCCTGAGTTTGGTGAGCATTTTTATGACCATTACTTTGAACTCTTTTATCAAGTGTATTATTTATCTCTATTTTGCTAGTTTTTTCTTCAAGTTTTGTCTTGTTCTTTGGTTTGGAACATATTTCTCTGTCTTTTCATTTTGTTTGACTTTCTGTGTTAGTTGTCATGAATTAGACAATTTACTTACCTTTCCTGGTCTTGAAGGCATGTCTTTTTTGGAGGAGTGTCCTTATGCAGGCAGTGTATGTCCAGCTGCTTTTGCTGGAGAGCTAGAACTGGAGCCTTGCAGAGGCTGGGGCTTTTCCCATGGTATATTGTGATCCACCATCTTGATGAGTGTTTGGGCTTGGAGTCAGAGCTGAGTGCAGGCTTGGGATGGGGGGAGGGAGGAGACAGGCAGGGTGCACATTCTGGGGCAGCTAGGATGTCAAGTACTTTTTAATGTCCTCCTCTGCACTAAGACTCAGAATAAGTAAGTCTGTGCATTGCCCTTTAAGAATGGAGTCATGGTTTCCTGCAGCCCCTCAATTTTCCTAATCTTAAGCTCTGCTGGTATTCAAAACCAGTTAAAGGGGTTTGTCTTCCCAGTGTGAGTTCCCAGGGTTAAGATACACAATCTGAGGTGTGAGCCATTCAGTCCTTAAGGAGGACCACCGGGCTTATGATACACTTACTTCTTTTGAGTTGCCCTCAAGGTATGTGAGTACTATTTAAACTGTTTCTCCTCCTCTCCTATCCATCTCAGTGTTTGGTTTTGTATTTCTTTAGATCTTTGTAGAAGAATTGTTCTGCTGGTCTTCAAATTGTTCTCAGAGAAAATTGTTCTATATGTAGTTGTCATTTGGGTGTGTCTATGGGAGAAGATGATCTCATGATCTTCCTGCTTTGCTGTCTTGATCCCACATTAAAGCCTTTTATTTTTTTTAGTTAAATTTATTACTGAGTACTATTCTGGTTGTGCTACTAGGAATACATTTCTTTAAATTACTTTTTCAGAATGTTCATTTTGAGCATGGTGTTGTTCAGTTGCTGAATTATGTCCAACTCTTTGCAACCCTATAAACTGAAGCACAACAGGCTTGCCTGTCCTTTGCTGTCTCCTGGAGTCTGCTCATACTCATGTCTGTTGAATCAGTGATGCCTTCCAATCATCTCATCCTCTGTCATCTCCTTGTCCCTTTGCCCTTAATCTTTACCAGGATCAGGGTCTTTTCCAGTGAGTCAGCTGTTTGCATCAAGTAGACAAAGTATTGGAGCTTGTGCTTCAGCACCCTGTCCTTCCAATGAATCAGTTCAGTTCAGTAGCTCAGTCATGTCTGACCTGTTGCAACGCTATGGACTCTAGCATGCCAGGCCTCCCTCTCCATCACTGACTCCCAGAATTTACTCAAACTCATGTCCATGGAGTCGGTGATGCCATCCAACCATTTCATCCTCTACCATCCCCTTCTCCTCCCACCTTCAATATTTCCCAGCATCAGGCTCTTTTCAAATGAGTCAGTTCTTCGCATCAGGTAGCCAAAGTATTGGAGTTTCAGCTTCAGCATCAGTCCTTCCAGTGAACATTCAGGACTGATTTCCTTTAAGATGTACTGGATGGATATCTTTGAAAGCCCAAGGGACTCTCAAAAGTCTTCTCCAACACCACAGTTCAAAAGCATCAGTTCTTCAGCATTCAGCTTTCTTTATAGTCCAGCTCTCACATCCATACATGATTACTAGAAAAACAATAGCTTTGACTATGAGGACCTTTGTCACCAGAGCATTTTCTCTGCTTTTTAATACACTACCTAGGTATATCATAGCTATTCTTCCAAGTAGCAAGTGTCTTTTAATTTCATGGATGCAGTCACCATGTGCAGTGATTTTGAAGCCCAAGAAAATGAAATCGGACACTGTTTTCATCTTTCCCCATCTATTTGCCATGAGGTGATAGTACCAGATTCCATGATCTTTGCTTTTTTGAATGCTAAGTTTTAAGCCAGCTTTTCACCCTCCTCTTTCACCTTCATCAAGAGGCTCTTTCATTCCTCTTTACTTTTTGCCATTAAAGTGGTATCATCTGCATATCTAAGATTGTTGATACTTCTTCCAGCAGTCTTGAATCCAGCTTGTGCTTCATCCAGCAGCCTTGCATTTTGCGTGAAGTATTCTGCTTGTAAGCCAAATAAAAGTGACATATACAGCCTTGCTGTACTCCTTTCTCAATTTTCAACCAGTCCAGTTCCATGGACTGGTTCTAAGTGTTGCTTCTGGTCCTGCATACAGGTTTCTCAGGAGTCAGGTAATGTGGGCTCTGGTGTTCCCATCTCATTAAGAATATTCCAGTTTGTTGTGACCATACAGTCAAAGGCTTTAGCATAGTTGATGAAGCAGAAGTAGAAATTCAATGAATTTTTGTATATTGATCTTATGTGAACTTCCTAAATGTTTTTATCAGTTCAATGAATGGAAATAAGTATGTGTTTGTGTGCATGAAATTTTCTCAAGATTTTATACATGGAAGATATGTCATATGTATATAATTGTAGATATTTTTGCCTTTTTCAATATAAGTAAGTTTTATTTATTATTCATTCTGATGGTACCAACTAGAAACTGTTATAATGTTAAATAGATAGTTACTGAGAATGGACATCCTTTTTTATCCTAATCTTAAGGAAAGCATTAAGTCTTCACCATTAATTATGATATTAACATTAGATATTTTATTGATGTCCTTTATTAATTTCAGGCAACTTTATTCTACTTTGAGTTTGCTGTGTTTCATTGGAAATGGTGCTAGTAGTAAAGAATCCTCGCTAATGTGGGAGACATAAGAGACATGGGTTTGATCACTGGGTCAGGAAGATATCCTGGAAAAGGCAACCCACGCCAGTATTCTTGCCTGAAGAATCCCATGGGCAGAGGAGCCTGGCAGGCTGCAGTCTATGGAATTGCAAAGATTTGGACATGACTGAATGTCTGAGCATAAATATTGGAAATTAATGTAGAATTTGTTAAATACTTTGAATCTATTTAGATGATCATGTGCTTTTTTTTCTTTATTTTATTACTACTAACACTATCATGGCAGAAGTTTTGCCTAGTCATATTATTATTAATATGGCAACTTAACTTGCTGAAGGAATTGCAGACAACTTAATTTAGCTTTCCCACTTCACTGATTCTTATCCCACAGATTTAAGAACCAGTGTTAGTGTTCTGCTAAGTACAAAGCTTAGCCAATCCGATTATACATTTGGAAAGTAAAGAAATGACCACTGTGTGGGCCTCTCAGCCCAGAAAATTTCTTGTAAGTTGGAATGAGGTCTGGACTATCTTTATTATATGTCTATGTTCTGCTCTTATTTTAATAATGGCAAACCTTCTTGGTGCTTGGATGTCAGTTCCAATCCAGCCCAGGATCCAGTAATGCAGCTTCTATATCTAATAATTGTCAAAAGATACTTTTGTAATCGACTACGTGTACTGTACCTGTTACAAGATCACTTAGCTATAAGAATATTATAGTTAATTATAGGTCCCTTTGAAGGAACAGTGTTAGATTTACAGAAAAAAAATTATAAAGATCAGTTCAGTTCAGTTCAGTTCATTCAGTCATGTCTGACTCTTTGTGACCCCATGAACTGCAGCATACCAGGCCTCCCTGTCCATCACCAACTCCTGGAGTTCACTCAAACTCATGTCCATTGAGTCAGTGATGCCATCCAGCCATCTCATCCTCTGTCTTCCCATTCTCCTCCTGCCCCCAATCCCTCCCAGTGTCAAAGTCTTTTCCAATGAATCAACTCTTCGCATGAGGTGGCCAAAGTATTGGAATTTCAGCTTTAGCATCAGGCCTTCCAATGAACACCCAGGATTGACCTCCTTTAGAATGGACTGGTTGGATCTCCTTGCAGTCCAAGGGACTCTCAAGAGTCTTCTTCAACACCACAGTTCAAAAGCATCAATTCTTCAGTGCTCAACTTTCTTCACAGTCCAACTTGCACATCCATACATGGCCACTGGAAAAACCATAGCCTTGACTAGATGGACCTTTGTTGGCAAAGTAATGTCTCTGCTTTTTAATATGCTGTCTAAGTTGGTCATAACTTTCCTTCCAAGGAGTAAATGTCTTTTAATTTCATGATGGCTGCAATCACCATCTGCATTAATTTTGGAGCCCCCCAAATAAAGTCTGACACTGTTTCCACTATTTCCCTATCCATTTCCTGTGAAGTGATGGGACCAGATGACATGATCTTAGTTTTCTGAATGTTGAGTTTTAAGCCAACTTTTTCACTCTCCTCTTCTGAACTAACACCAAAAAAAAAAAAAAAAGATGTCCTTTTCATTATAGGGGATGGAATGCAAAAGTAGGAAGTCAAGAAACACCTGGGGTAACAGGCAAATTTGGCCTTGGAATACGGAATGAAGCAGGGCAAAGGCTAATAGTGTTTTGCCAAGAGAACGCACTGGTCATAGCAAACACTTTCTCCCAACAACACAAGAGAAGACTACACATGGACATCACTAGATGGTCAACACCTAAATCAGACTGATTATATTCATTGCAGCCAAAGATGGAGAAGCTCTATATAGTCAGCAAAAACAAGACCAGGAGCTGACTGTGGCTCAGATCATGAACTCCTTATTGCCAAATTATGAAGATAGTAGAGCATATTTCAGTCTGCTCATGGCATGTGTAGACCTTCTTTGTTTAGCCTTACTTACTTTACTCATGTCCAAAGTTATTTAGATCAGTATGTTAATATTTTAGCTTCACTGCGGTTATTTCACACATTTGTAATACAATAAGATTGTTTTACTTATTTTAATACATTACATCCCATCAGTTTGACAGAATCAACTTGATTCTCTGATTTCCTAAATGATTTTCTATGAATATGTAACATTAAAGTTGACTGTGCTGGAAAATGTTATGTGTTTTGGAAAATACAGTATAATTTATCCACAATTATAGTATCATATAGAATAATTACACTTCCCTAAGGAATACCCCATGTCTCACTTTATCAGCCTGTGTCCTTTTCTGGAATCATTGATTTTTTTTTTTTTTTTACCATGTCCTTAGTTTTTACCAGAATGCCATATAATTGAAATTATACTGTATGTGACTGTTTCAGAATGGCTTCTTTTACTTGTCAATGTGCACTTCAGATCCATCCATGTCTTTTCCTGGCTGGATAACCCACTTACTTTTATTGCTGAATAATACTGTTTTGTATGAATTTGGGACAGTTTGTGCATTCATCTTTTGAAGGACATCATGGTTGCTTCCAGTTTTGGGTGATTATGAATGCAGTTGCTATAAAAATTCATGTGCAGGTTTTTGTGTAGCCACATTTTCAAATCATTTGGGTAAAAATCACACTGGGTGTGTGATTGCTTGATCTCAGGTTAAGGCTATGTTTAGCTTTGTAAGAAACCGCTAATCTTTCTCTCAGAGTGGTTGTACCATTTTGCATTCCCATCAGTAGTGAATGTGTTCTTTGTCCTTAACATTGTCATCAGGAACTGCTCTTTTCAAGTTTTTTTATTTTAGTCTTTCTAATTGACGAGTACTAGTTTTCCAAGGAATTTTTGTCCATAGAAAGTTTTGGGAAAATTTACAGTTAGGGAAAGAAAATTGCAAGTCTAAGAGAAAAAAAAATTGTCAATTGTTTTCTGAGAATGCAGAGAAGAGTCTTTATTGAAACAATCTCTAATAGTGGTAGATATTCTTTTGATTAATTATATTTATTATTGACTGGATCTGGCTTATATTTGGCTTATGTTTGGGGGTACAATAACCTAGAATTTTACTCTTTTTAAAAATTGAAGTGACTTTACAGTTGCATTGGATTACAGAAACCACTTATTTGCACAAGTTACCTGTGCAAAGAATAGTAAAACTGACCATTGCTTTCATGAATATGGGTCTACTTCACCAAGTTAAAAGTAAAATTTTTTAATAAGACAGTTACAGCATAGATAACATTCTGATTTCTCTCCAACTGAATGATTTGTAGGCTTACAAATATCTACTTTAATTTTTCACTAATTTTTACAAGTACATTTGAAAATACTAATTATGTCCCGCTACTATGTGTTTAACTAGCTCCACTACTTATATTAGAGGGAAAAATGACCTTCTAGTATGTTATAATCTATGCTCTTAATTCCAAATTGGATGTTTATTAGGCATACATTAAAATGCTCAATGTGAGTTCAACTTAACTTTGAGACTGAAACATGTAATTTTCACTATTTATTCATCTGAATTTTGCTGTTAAGCATGCAGTTGTAAAAGTCAAGCAGATAATTTTACATTAATAACTGTCTTATGCATATATTTAATCTATTGTCTCATACTAGATTTGAAAGAGTAAAAATGGTGTAGTTTTTGTAAACAGGTTTCTCATTGAATTGATAAAACTTTATGAACATAACAAGAGTCAAATACATGCCTTTCTGTTTAAAGTAAATTCAAATAAATGGAGTTTATAACACATTTGTATGTGTCATTCTGTTAGTCAGAATTCGTCAAAGAAAATATTAAGAAGGGATGGCAAGAATACAAAGAACTATACAAAAAAATAGATCTTCTTGACCCAGATAACCATGATGATGTGACCACTCACCTAGAAACAAACATCCTGGACAGTGAAGTCAGGTGGGCCTTAGGAAGCATACTATGAAAAAAGCTAGTGGAGATGATGGAATTCCAGTTGAGCTATTTCAAATCCTAAGAGATGATACTGTGAAAGTCTTGCACTCAATATGCCAGCATATTTAGAAGACTCAACAGGGCCATGGGACTGGAAAAGATCAGTTTTCATTCTGGTCCCAAAGAAAGGCAATGCCAAAGAATGTTCAAAGTACACACAATTACACTCATCTCACATGCTAGCAGAGTAATGCTCACAAATCTCCAAGCTAGGCTTGAACAGTATGTGAACTGAGAACTTGCAGAAGTTCAAGCTGGATTTAGAAAAGACAGAGGAACCAGAGATCAAATTGCTAGCATCTATTGGATCATAGAAAAAGCACAGAATTCCAGAAAAATATATACTTCTGCTTCATTGACTACATAAAAGCCTTTGAATGCATGGATCACAACAAACTTTGGAAAATTCTTAAGAATACCAGATCACCTTACCTGTCTCCTGAAAAATCTCAGAGAGGTATGCAGGTCAAGAAGCAACAGTTAGAACCAGACATGAAACAATGGACTGGTTCCAGATTGTGAAAGGAGTGCATCAAGGCTGTATACTGTCACCTTGCTTATTTGAGCTATATGCAGAAAACATGTAGAATGCCAGGCTGGATGAGGCACAAACTGGAATCAAGATTGCCATGAGAAATATCAGTAAACTCATATATGCAGATGATAGAACCCTTATAGCAGAAAGCAAAGAGGAACTAAAGAGCCTCCAAATGAAAGTGAAAGAGTAAAGTGAAAAAGTTGGCTTAAAACTCAACATTCAGAAAACTCAGATCATGGCATTCAGTCCCATCACTTCTTGGCAAATAGGTGGAGAAACAATGGAAACAGCAACAGATGTTATTTTCTTGGGCTCCAGAACCACTGCAGATGGTGACTGCAGCCGTGAAATTAAAAGACAGTTGCTTCTTGGAAGAAAAGCTATGACCAACCTAGGCAGCATATTAAAAAGCAGAGATATTACCTTGCCAACAAAGGTACATCTAGTCAAAGCTATGGTTTTCCCAGTAGTCATGTACAGATGTTAGAGTTGAACCATTAAAAAAAGGTGAGCACTGAAGAATTGATGCTTTTGAACTGTTGTTTTGGAGAGACTCTTGAGAGTCCCTTGTACACCAAGGAGATTGAACTAACCAATCCTAAAGGAAATCAGTCCTGCATATTCATTGGAAAGACTGATGTTGAGCTGAAGCTCCAGTACTTTGTCCACCTGATGGGAAGAGCTGACTCATTTGAAAAGACCCTGATGCTGGGAAAGATTGAAAGAAGGAGGAGAAGAGGATTACAGAGGATGAGAATATTGGATGGCATCACCGACACAATGGGCATGAGTTTAATCTAACTCTGACAGTTGGTGATGGACAGGGAAGCCTGGCATACTGAAATCCATGGGGTCCCAAAGAGTCAGACACAACTGAGTGACTAAACTAACTGAACTGAAGTGAATTACCAAGTAAAAAAAAGAAGTAAAATCTCACTATATTTTTTATTGTCTTAACATAGCACTACATTTTGGTAGAGTAAATATAGCAAAAAGTCCACTGTTTTAAGTTGTTTCTTATTTAATACTTATTAAAAATATTTTTCACTTTCAGCATGTTAGCTGTATCTAGTCCAACCTTACCTGAGAACTAAATTCTACACATAACAATATAATAAAATTTGTTTGGAGACATCAGAAAACTACCATGATAGCAAGAATTTGAAAAAGCAAGACATCCTGAAAGAGAAGAATAGTTAATTTAGTGCAATATTTGGTAGCAATTTACTTCTCAAAGAATTTGCTGATTCAAAACTGAAGCCTTGGAAATGAGGATGACTCTCTGCATCTGACATGGAGTGTGGAGGCTCAGGTGGTAAAGCATCTGCCTGCAATGCAGGAGACCTGGGTTCGATCCCTGGGTCAGGAAGATCCCCTGGAGAAGGAAAAGGCAACCCACTCCAGCATTCTTGCCTAGAAAATCCCATGGTCAGAGTAGCCTGGTAAGTTACAGTCCACGGGGTCACAAAGAGTCGGACATGACTAAGAGACTTCACTTCACATAGAAGTAGGGCTGCATGTTTTCATTTGAGAAACCCATGGACTAAAGAGGAAAAAAAAGAGTAAGTTAGAAATTGATCATCTTCACAATGACTGAATCCCAGTTCAGTTCGATCCATGACTACATAAGTGAACATAAATGATCAGAAATAAAAATTAATCCATTAGGTATTGAGGAAAAATAACACATTGAAAAAAGTTATTCTGTGTCTCAGTTTTACAGCACACTGTGTGGCATTCAATCAAACTAACCATGTGTTTTTTTTTTAAAGAAATAGATAATAAAATGGACTTACAACCAATGCAAATATTAGAACTCTTGAACTTAGATATTCAAATATTTGTAATTAATATTAAGTACTTCAGTAATGAAATATAAAGTATATTTTTAATAGGGAAGTTCTAGAAGTGAAAAATAAAATAGTTGAAAATAAGAACTCAACAGATGCTCTAATGTT
>SJYC01013573.1:0-16326 GCA_006408675.1 Madoqua kirkii | reverse complement strand
TAGATTATACATCGTGAGAGAGAATTGGAAAATAGAAAGTTATCTCACATGGAAATATTCTAATCAGAAACAAAAAGGGAAAGAATGGAAGATGTATAAAATGTCCTAATAAACATTGAGGGTAAAATGAAGTACATATTCATCATGCATATACTTTTTGTTCAAATATGGCAAAACTTTCCAATGATATTGATGAGTCATATTTGTATAATCATTAAAATTATAAAAAGATATGAATCCATATTAAAGAAGTTCAAAAGCAACAACCATGGTAAATGCAACAAAATCTCAATCTTTGCTTTTCATAATAGAATTGATTTCTTGGCAGAAACAATGGCGACAAGGCAACAAAAAAGATAGTGTCCTAAGCTCTAAAATAAATAAATACAAGAGTAGAAGTCTATACTATGGCTGCCGTAGCAGTGTGTGTGTGTGTGTGTGTGTGTATGTGTGTGTGTGCGCATGCATGTATGTATGCACACTCAGTAGCTCAGTCATGTGTGACTCTTTGTGACCTTATGGACTATAGCCAACCAGCTTCCTCTGTCCATGGGATTTTTCAGTGCTCTCAAAACCCCAAGTATAATTAACTGAAGATCCCAGGTTCTGTGCTCTGAAATCTGTGCCTAAATTGGTGCAGAAGCCATACTTCTCATAGACTGATAATGGCTGAGTATGGTAGGGACACTGACAGGCCCATTATAGGAGATTAGGGACTCTTCTGGTAGGCATTTATGGCTTGAAGCCTCCCTCATAGACTTGGTGAATTTTCCCTGAGAAACACTGAAGACTAACACACTTCCATTCAACTTTTCTTATCTTTCTCTCTTCTTCTTTTTCTCCGTCTCTCAGAGTCTGACCTGTGTTTCCATCTGAGCACTCTCTCAGCCTTTCTTTGCCCCCTCCCTATTGTCTCTCACAGACATTTTTTCTAAACAATTTCTTTCACATCTAATTTTCTTTCAGCAACTTTTTTGGGGAATATTTAACTCTTAAAGAAAAAAAAAACTCTATAAAATGAAACAGAGTCTCTATTTTTATAATAAGAAACTCAAATAGAAATTGACAGATTTAATAACCAAACTGCACAAAAGGAAATACCAAAGATATCACTAAAAGAAAGAGGAAAATGATTCCATACAGAAATACAGAGATGGACAAAGGAACATAGAGAAACTTAGTAAATCTGCGAGTATAATGAATGCTGACTATAGAAAATGATACAATGTCTTTTAGAGCTGAGAAATGACAACAAAAGAACAAAAGGTAAAAGTGGATTATGTGGAGTTAAAGTGCTCTCAGTTCTCTGCATTGCACAGGAAGTTGGCCCCTTTAGGGTGTGGGTCTTTTGAATATTCTGGGATTCTACTACATGAGAGGTGGTTGTTGTGAAGAAATAGTTGAGATTTGCAATATAATTCAGGTCTCTAATCTGTTGACCTCAAATTAATAAAAAGGAGATTACCTTGACAGGACTTGACCTAATCAGGTAGGCCCTTTAAAAGACAGACCAGACTTTTCCTGAAGGGAGAAAATAAGAGACTCCCTAATTAGCTTTGAGGAAGTCTGCTGCTAGGAAAGGGCCTCATGACTGGAACTTGAGGCATCCTCTAGGAACTGAAGAGTGCCTCATAGCCATAGCCAATAAGAAAGTAATGACTTCAGTCTGACATCTACAGAGAGAAAATTCTGCCAGTAACCTGTGAAAGTGGAAAAGGACCCCAAATAGTAGATGAGATGGCAGCTCTTCCAGGCCAACAATTTGAACACAGCCTTGCAAGACCCTGAGCAGAGAACACAGGTAATCCATATTCAGATTCTTGAACCCAAAATCTGTAAGATAATAATGTTATTCATTTTAAGTGACTGTATTGGTCACTATTTGACATATTGCATTAAAATAATTCATAACTTTTAGAGCCATGTTGAACATGTTAGAGTGCATTTTTAACATGAGGCCTTACTAAAGATAAAGAGAATATTTTATAATATGAAAGATTAACCCCTTCAAAGAGCAATTGTAAATATAGGCAAAACTAATAAAATTATCTCAAACTTATATAAATCAAGCTTCTAAAGCAAAAAGGTAAAACAGATAATTCTATAATTATCATGGCAGATGTTATCACACTTCTCCTTGAAACATGTTGTTTTCAGGGCCAAGATGCATTTTAAATACATTGATGGAACAATAACATTGTGGCTCTAGAATTTGAAATTACAAAATTAGAACTTGATGAAGAAGGAAAAGAGTGACTTCAGAAGCTTAGATAGATGTTGAAATTACCCTTTAAAACAAACATCATTAAAATCTATTCCTATAATAGTGATTTAAAATGTTATGCTAGAAAAAACCTTCAGATTAGTTGTTTGCATACATGATTTTAGGACTAAAAGGCCAATGACATCATGAATCTGGTTAGTGTGGCAAGGTTATTATTAAATTTTTATGTCAGTATTTTGTTCAGTTCATTTGGAAGAGTAGGTAAGTATCCAGTTAAGAGACTAATTTTCATTAGGCAGTATTAACACTGAATATAAAACAAACAGAAATTTATAGGTTATAATTTTAAAAATGTATTAAGTTAATGAGCTATGTTTTAGTATCTATGGTTTATTTTAAGATATATCAGCATATAAAATTAAGTATATGTATATATATGTACGTGTGTGTGTTTAATTTTTCAATATCTTTAGGGACAGTCATTTGTTCTACTTTAAAACAAATACTCCATGAATGGTTAGGATATCAGATATGCTGCATTCTAAAAAAGTTTCATTTCAGTTCAGTTCATTTCAGTAGCTCAGTCGTGTCTGATTCTTTGCAACCCCATGAATTGCAGCATGCCAAGCCTCCCTGTCCAGCACAAACTCCCAGAGTTTACCCAAACTCTTGTCCATCGAGTCAGTGATGCCATCCAGCCATCTCATTCTCTGTCATCCCCTTCTCCTCCTGCCTCCAATCCCTCCCAGCATCAGAGTCTTTTCCAATGAGTCAACTCTTAGCATGAGATGGCCAAAATACTGGAGTTTCAGCTTCAGCATCATTCCCTCCAAAGAAATCCCAGGGCTGATCTGGTTCAGAATGGACTGGTTGGATCTCCTTGCAGTCCAAGGGACTCTCAAGGGTCTTCTCCAACACCACAGTTCAAAAGCATCAATTCTTTGGCACTCAGCTTTCTTCACAATCCAAATCTCATATCCATACATGACCACTGGAAAAACCATAGCCTTGACTAGACAGACCTTTGTTAACAAAGTAATGTCTCTTCTTTTGAATATACTATCTAAGTTGGTCATAACTTTCCTTCCAAGGAATAAGCGTCTTCTGATTTCATGGCCACAATCACCATCTGCACTGATTTTGGAGCCCCTCAAAAATAAAGTCGGCCACTGTTTCCACTGTTTCCCCATCTATTTCCCATGAAGTGATGGGACCAGATGCCATGATCTTCGTTTTCTGAACATTCAGCTTTAAGCCAACTTTTTTACTTGCCACTTTCACTTTCATGAAGAGGCTTTTCAGTTCTTCACTTTCTGCCCTAAGAGTGTTGTCATCTGCATTTCTGAAGTTATTGATATTTCTCCTGCAATCTTAATTCCAGAGTGTGCTTCTTCCAGCCCAGTGTTTCTCATGATGTACTCTGCATATAAGTTAAATAAGCAAGGTGACAATATAAGCATTTATAAAAACTTCCCCGCTATTTAGGAATGATTCTAAAGCTTCACCCTTAATTGTTGCTACATCGAGTCATTGGTTAGCAGTGATTCTAATTCACTGATTTCAACTAAAAGAGAAAAGAAATCCTGTTTCTAGAAAGCATTTTCAAATGCCTTTCATGGACATTTTATATTAAGTGGTTTTTTAAAAATACTTGAAGTAGCTGAAATATATTGAATTTACTGATGCTGTTGTCATGGGTACTTACTGATAAACACTTCTTTGATTAAATACCGGTATGTTTGGGAGAATTTGTACTTAGATTTAATTAATACTTTGAAATGACATAATGGCAATCAACTAAATTTCATCATATTTAAAAATTTAGAAATAGCCTACTGGTTGTGCATGACTGTATTTGCTTAGATTAGGTCATTATAGAGTGGCTAGACAAAAGCAGCATATTAATATATAAAATCAAAGCAGATGGAAAGCTAATGGAAAGATAACATAAAATGTAAACAAAATGCTATTAATGTTCAATAGATGATGTTTACATCCTGTTACTCAATATAACATCTTAAATTAAAGAGAAAAATTAAAAGAGGATAGGGCATTAAAAGAAGGAAGGACCACGAGAAAAATATTGATGATGGAGAGCACATGGAAATATTTGGGAAATATTAAATAGCTTAAGATAAAACACACAGGAATTTAGTTGTACAATAAACATTTATTAAATGAATAAATAAAGTTTATTTATTTATGTGTGTGTGCTCAGTCACTCAGTTATGTCTGAGTCTTTGCAGCCCTGTGGACTGTGGCCCCCCTGGCTCCAATCTCTGTGAAATTTTCCAGGTAAGAATACTAGTGCAGGTTGCCATTTCCTACTCTAGGGCACCTTCCCCACCCAGGGATAAAACCCGTCTGCCAATACAAGAGACATAAGGGATGTGGGATTGAGGCTTAGGCCTTAAGATCATTAATCTATAAATATTTTATGGAAGGAAATTAATTAATAGTTTCTTAGGAAGTATATGATTTCCTCATGTGATTATTCTACTATAAAATTACTACAACTATGGATTTACTCTGGACATTTAATTAAGGAATAATAAGGAGTAGAAACAGATAGTAGTTAAGTAGTGGTAGAAAGAGTGAAATCATAGAGGAAATAACAAATTCAGAATTAAAAAATAATTGAGGTCTAGTTTAAAAAGAAGTGTAGGTATAATATTAGAAACAATTTTGAGAGCTTACGATGTTCCAGTATTATTTTAAGTGCTTTACCTGTTATGTCTCTGTTACTTCTTACAACATCTACTTTTTCCTGTCATTCCCTCATGGCTCAGATAGTAAAGCGTCTGTCTGCAATGCAGGAGACCTGGGTTTGATCCCTGGTTTGGGAAAATCCACTGGAGAAGGAAATGGCAGCCCACTAGAGTATTCTTGCCTGGAAAATCCCATGGATGGCGGAGCCTTATAGGCTACCGTCCATGGGGTCACAAAGAGTTGGACACACTGAGCAACTTCACTTTCACTTTCAATAGTGATAGATACTATTAATACTATCATTTTTCAGATATCCCACATGTGGCCTAGAGAGTTCAGAGAGTAGTAAGTGATGGAGTTAGAATTCATCCATGTGTAATCAAATCTGGGCAGCCTCTGGAAATCATGTTCTTAAACTTTATGCTTTGTGAATCAATATGACTGTGTAATATTCAGTAATAAGTAGGGGAAAAAAAACCCACACAAAAAATGAGTTAATTTAAGTGAGGATAATGAGAATAGTGTTGGCATTAAGAGTATTAAGAGTGATAAATCTGTATGTTACTTAAAATGTGCATCATCATATGGAAAGGAGAAGTATGAAATACAGGAAGAAGGACTAGTTAAGAGAAAATGACATTAAATTGGGAACATATTGCTTGGAGTAAGCATTAAATTTTTTCTGTTATATTCAATGTGTTATCAGAGAGTGCACTTTGCAAATAAATTTGGATTTGGTTGGAAATGAGAATGTGAACAAAGTAGAAAGTTAATCTGATTTTTAATTTATATATAATTTTAAAATATGAGATATTCAAGGATGAAGCTGGGATTCATAGGTGGTGCTAGTGGTAAAGAATCCTCCTGCCAGTGCAGAGGACACAAGACTGTGGATTCAGTCCCTGGGTCTGGAAGATCCCCTGGAGTATCCCACTCCAATATTCTTCCCTGTAAAATTCCATGGGCAGAAGAACCTGGCAGGCTACAATCCATGGGGCATCAAAAAGTCGAACACAGTTAAGTACCTGAGCATATACCTATGCACAAGTAATGCAGATACTAAGCTAAACTCTCTAGATCAGTTCAGTTCAGTCACTCATATCTCCCACTCTTTGTGATCCCATAGACTGCAGCACATCAGGCCACCCTGTCCATCATCAACACCCTGAGTTCTCTCAAACTCATGTCCATTGAGATAGTGATGCCATCCAACCATCTCATCCTTGGTCATCCCTTTCTCCTCCTGATTTCAATCTTTCCCAGCATCAAGGTCTTTTTCAATGAGTCAAATCTTTGCATCAAGTGCCCAAAGTACTGGAGTTTCAGATTCAACATCAGTCCGTCCAGTGAACACCCAGGACTGATCTCCTTTAAGATGGATCTCCTTGCAGCCCAAGGGACTCTCAAGAATCCTCTCCAATACCACAGTTCAAAAGCATCAATTCTTCGGTGTTCAGCTTTATTTGTAGTCCAATTCTCATATCAATACACGACTACTACAAAAACCATTGCTTTGACTAGACAGATCTTTGTTGGCAAAGTAATGTCTCTGCTTTTAAATATGCTGTCTAGATTGGTCATAACTTTTCTTTCAAGAAGCAAGCATCCTTTAATTTCATGGCTGCAGTCACCATCTGCAGTGATTTTGGAGCCTCCCAAAATAGTCTGTCATTGTTTCCCCATCTATTTGCCATGAAGTGATGGGACCAGATGTCATGATCTTAGTTTTCTAAATGTTCAACTGTAAGCCAACTTTTCCACTCTTTTTCACTCTTTCATTTTCATCAAGAGGCTCTTTAGTTCCTCTTTGCTTTCTGCCATAAGGGTAGTATCATCTGCATTTCTGAGGTTATTGATATTTCTTGCAGCAATCTTGATTCATTTGTGCTTCATCCAGTCCAGCATTTCACATAATGTACTTTGCATATAAGTTAAATAAACAGGGTGAAAATATACAGCCTTGATGTACTCCTTTTCCTATTTGGAAACAGTTTGTTGTTCCACGTCCAGTTCTAACCGTTGCTTCCTGACCTGCATACAGATTTTTCAAGAACCAGATCAGGTGGTCCAATATTCCCATCTCTTTCAGAATTTTCCACAGTTTATTGTGATCCACATAGTCAAAGGCTTTGGCATAGTCAATAAAGCAGAAATAGATGTTTTTCTGGAACTCTCATGCTTTTTCAATAATCCAGTGATTGTTGGCAATTTGACCTCTGGTTCCTCAGCCTTTTCTAAACCCAGCCTGGTCATATGGAAGTTCACAGTTTACATATTGTTGAAGCCTGGCTTGGAGAATTTGGGGCATTACTTTACTAGCCTGTTAGATGAGTGCAATTGTGCGGTAGGTTGAGCATTCTTTGACATTGCCTTTCTTTGGAATTGGAATGAAAACTGACCTTTTCCAGTCTTGTGGCCACTGCTTAGTTTTTGAAATTTTGTAGCATATTGATTGCAGCACTTTCACAGCATTATCTTTAAGGATTAGAAATAGCTCCACTGGAATGCCATCACATCCACCAGCTTTGTTCATATGATGCTTCCTAAGTCCCACTTGACTTTGCATTCCAGGATATCTGGCTCTGGGTGAGTGATCACACCACTGTGATTATCTCAGTCTTGAAATCAATATTGTTAGTTTGTCTGTTATGTCACATGAACTGCTTATACACTGATTGTAAATCAGTGTGGAATATCATTTAAGACTATATGGTGACCTGAAGAAGATTAGTTACAACTTATTTTGTCTTTGGTAATATCCTAGACATGTTACCTTTAATTGTTGTTTTCCTCTTAAGTTTTTACTCTATGTATCAATTCGGTTCAGTTGCTCAGTTGCGTCTGACTCTTTGCAACCCAATGAATCACAGCACACCAGGCCTCTCTGTCCATCACCAGATCCCAGTTTACCCAAACTCATGTCTATCGAGTCAGTGAAGTGATCCAGCCATCCCATCCTCTGTCTTCCCCTTCTCCTCCTGTCCCCAATCCCTCTCAGTGTCAGGGACTTTTGCAATAAGTTAGCTCTTCATATGAGGTGGCCAAAGTACTAGAGTTTCAGCTTTAGCATCAGTCCTTCCAATGAACACCCAGGACTGATCCTCTTAGAATGGACTGTTGAATCTCCTTGCAATTCAAGGGACTGTCAAGAGTCTTCTCCAACACCACAGTTCAAAAGCATTAATTCTTCGGTGCTCAGCTTTCTTCACAGTCCAACTCTCACATCCATACATGACCACTGGAAAAAAGCATAGCCTTAACTAGACAGACCTTTGTTGGCAAAGTAATGTCTCTGCTTTTGAATATGCTACTTAGGTTGGTCATAACTTTCCTTCCAAGGAGTAAGCGTCTTTTAATTTCATGGCTGCAATCACCATCTGCTATGACAGATTCATGTTGATGTACGGCAAAACCAATACAATATTGTAAAGTGAATAAATAAAATCTGAATAAAAGAACTAACACCCGCCCAAAACAATAAATAAAATAAATAAAATTTGACACTGTATATACTGTTTGCCCCTCTATTTCCCATGACATGATGGCACTGGATGCCATGATCTTTGTTTTCTGCATGTTGAGCTTTAAGCTAACTTTTTTACTTGCCACTTTCACTTTCATCAAGAGGCTTTTAAGTTCCTCTCGCTTTCTGCCATAAGGGTGATTTCATCTGCATCTCTGAGGATATTGATATTTCTCCTGGCAATCTTGATTTCAGCTTTTGCTTCTTACAGCCCAGCGTTTCTCATGATGCACTCTGTATATAAGTTAAATAAGCAGGGTGAAAATATGCAACCTTGACATACTCCTTTTCCTATTTGGAACCAGTCTGTTGTTCCATGTCCAGTTCTAACTGTTGCTTCCTGACCTGCATATAGGTTTCTCAAGAGGCAGGTCAGGTGGTCTGGTATTCCTATCTCTCTCAAAATTTTCCACAGTTTATTGTGATCCACACCGTCAAAGGCTTTGGCATAGTCAATAAAGCAGAAATAAAAGTTTTTCTGGAACTCTTGCTTTTTCGATGATCCAGTGGATGTTGGCAATTTGATCTTTGACTCCTCTGCCTTTTCTAAAACCAGCTTCACTATAGGGAAGTTCACGTATTACTGAAGCCTGGCTTGTAGAAATTTAAGGATTACTTTACTAGCATGTGAGATGAGTGCATTTGTGTGGTAGTTTGAGCATTTTTTGGCATTGCCTTTCTTTGGAATTGGAATGAAAACTGAGCTTTTCCAGTCCTGTGGCCACTGCTGAGTTTTCCAAATTTGCTGGCATATTGAAGGCAGCACTTTCACAGCATCATATTTCAGTGTTTGAAATAGCTCCACTAGAAATCCATCGGAGAAGGCAATGGCAACCCACTCCAATACTCTTGCCTGGAAAATCCCATAGACGGGAGAGCCTGGCAGCCTAGTGTCCATGGGGTTGCTAAGAGTTGGACACGACTGAGCAACTTCACTTTCACTTTTCACTTTCATGCATTGGAGAAGGAAATCACAACCCACTCCAGTGTTCTTGCCTGGAAAATCCCAGGGATGGGGGAGCCTGGTGGGCTGCTGACTATGGGGTCGCACAGAGTCGGACACGACTGAAGTGATTTAGCAGCAGCAGCAGTAGCAGCAGCATCAGAAATCCATCATCTCCATTAGGATTGTTTGTAATGATGTTTCCTAAGGCCCGCTTGACTTCACATTCGAGAATATCTGGCTCTAGATGAGTAATCACACTATCATGATTATCTTGGTCATGGAGATATTTCTGTACATTTCTCTTGTGTATTCTTGCCTCCTCTTCTTAATATCTTCTGCTTCTGTTAGGTCCAGACCATTTCTGTCCTTTATCAAGCCCATCTTTGCATGAAATGTTCCCTTGATATCTCTAATTTTCCTGAAGAGATCTCTAGTCTTTCCCCACACTGTTGTTTTCCTCTGTTTCTTTGCATTGATCATTGAGGAAGGCTTTCTTATCTCTCCTTGCTATTCTTTGCAACTCTGCATTCAGATGCTTACATCTTTCCTTTTCTCCTTTGCTTTTCACTTATCTTATTTTCACAGCTATTTGTAAGGGCTTCCAGACAGCCATTTTGCATTTCTTTTCCATGGGGATGTTCTAATCCCTGTCTCCTGTACAAAGTCACGAATCCATCCATAGTTCATCAGGCACTCTATCTATCAGATCTAGCCCCTTCCATCTATTTCTGACTTCCCCTGTATAATCATAAGGGATTTGATTTAGGTCATACCTGAATGGTCTACCAGTTTTCCCTACTTTCTTCAATTTCAGTCTGAATTTGACAATAAGGAGTTCATGATCTAAGCCACAGTCAGCTTCCAGTCTTGTTTTTGCTGACTGTATAGAGCTTCTCCAGCTTTGGCTGCAAAGAATATAATCAGTCTGATTTTAGTGTTGACCATCTGGTGATGTCCCTGTGTAGAGTCTTCTCTTGTGTTTTGGGAGATGGTGTTTGCACTGACCAGTGTGTTCTCTTGGCAAAACTCTATCAGCCTTTGCCCTGCTTCATTCCATATTCCAAGGCCAAATTTGCCTGTTACTCCAGGTGTTTCTTGACTTCCTACTTTTGTATTCTAGTCCCCTATAATGAAAATGACATCCTTTGGGGCTGTTAGTTCAGAAAGGTCTTATAGGTTTTCATAGAACCGTTCAACTTCAGCTTTTTCAGCATTAATGGTTGGGACATAGACTTGGATTGCTGTGATATTGAATGGTTTACCTGGAAATGCACAAAGATCATTCTGTGGTTTTTGAGATTGAATCCAAGTACTGCATTTTGGACTCTGTTGACTATGATGGCTACTCCATTTCTTCTGAGGGACTCCTGCCCACAGTAGTAGATATAATGGTCATCTGAGTTAAATCCACCCATTCCAGTCCATTTTAGTTCACTGATTATTAGAATGTTGATGTTCACTTTTGCCATCTCCTGTTTGACCACTTCCAATTTTTTTTGATTCATGGACATGACGTTCCCGGTTCCTATGCAATAGGAGAGGCAAAAAGCAAAGGAAAAAAGGAAAGATATAAGTATCTGAATGCAGAGTTCCAGAGAACAGCAAGAAGAGATAAGAAAGCCTTCTTCAGCAATCAATGCAAAGAAATAGAGGAAAACAACAGAATGGGAAAGACTAGAGATCTCTTCAAGAAAATTAGAGATACCAAGGGAACATTTCATGCAAAGATGGGCTCCATAAAGGACAGAAATGGTCTGGACCTAACAGAAGCAGAAGATATTAAGAAGAGGTGGCAAGAATACATGGAAGAACTGTACAAAAAATATCTCCATGATCCAGATAATCATGATGATGTGATCACTCACCAAGAGCCAGACATCCTGGAGTGTGAAGTCAAGCGGGCCTTAGAAAGCATCACTACGAACAAAGCTAGTGGAGGTGATGGAATTCCAGTGGAGCTGTTTCAAATCCTGAAAGATGATGCTGTGAAAGTGCTGCCCTCAATATGCCAGCAAATTTGGAAAACTCAGCAGTGGCCACAGGACTGGAAAAGCTCAGTTTTCATTCCAATTCCAAAGAAAGGCAATGCCAATGATTGCTCAAACTACTGCACAACTACACTCATCTCACAGGCTAGTAAAGTAATGCTCAAAATTCTCCAAGCCAGGCTTCAGCAATACATGAACCGTGAACTCCCTGATGTTCAAGCTGGTTTTAGAAAAGGCAGAGAAAGGAGAGATCAAATTGCCAACATCTGCTGAATCATGGAAAAAGCAAGAGAGTTCCAGAAAAAAAAAAAAAAAACCTATTTCTGCTTCATTGACTATGCCAAAGCCTTTGACAGTGTGGATCACAATAAACTGTGGAAAATTCTGAAAGAGATGGGAATACCAGACCACCTGACCTGCCTCTTGAGAAATCTGTATGCAGGTCAGGAAGCAACAGTTAGAACTGGACATGGAAAAACAGACTGGTTCCAAATAAGAAAAGGAGTACGTCAGGCTGTATATTGTCACCTTGCTTATTTAACTTATATGCAGATTACATCATGAGAAACGCTAGACTGGAATAAACACAAGCTGGAATCAAAATTGCCAGGAGAAATATCAATAACCTCAGACATGCAGATGACTCTACCCTTATGGCAGAAAGTGAGAGGAACTAAAAAGCCTTTTGATGAAAGTAAAAGAGGAGAGTGAAAAAGTTGGCTTAAAGCTCAACATTCAGAAAACTAAGATCATGGCATCTGGTCCCATCACTTCATGGGAAATAGATGGGGAAACAGTGGAAACAGTGTCTGACTTTATTTTTCGAGGTTCCAAAGTCACTGCAGATGGTGACTGAAGCCATGAAATTAAAAGACGCTTACTTCTTGGAAAAAAAAGTTATGACCAGTCTAGACAGTATATTCAAAAGCAGAGACATTACATTGCTGACTAATGTCCGTCTAGTCGAGGCTATGGTTTTTCTTGTGGTCATGTATGGATGTGAGATTTGGACTATGAAGAAGGCTGAGCACCAAAGAATTGATGCTTTTGAACTGTAATGTTGGAGAAGACTCTTGAGAGTCCCTTAGACTGCAAGGAGATACAACCAGTCCATTCGGCAGATCAGCCCTGGTATTTCTTTGGATGGAATGATGCTAAAGTTGAAACTCCAGTACTTTGGCCACCTCATGCGAAGAATTGACTCATTAGAAAAGACTCTGATGCTGGGAAGGATTGGAGGCAGGAGGAGAAGGGGCCGACAAAGGATCAGATGGCTGGATGGCATCCCGGACTCGATGAACATGAGTCTGAGTGAACTCTGGGAGATGGTGATGGACAAGGAGGCCTGGCGTGCTGTGATTCTTGGGATCGCAGAATCAGATACAACTGAGCGACTGAACTGAACTGATGCAATGTTGCTCTTTATAACATTAGACCTCGCTTCTATCACCAGTCCCATCCACAATTGGGTATTTTTTTTTGCTTTGGCTCCATCCCTTCATTCTTTATGGTGTTATTTCTCCACTGATCTCCAGTAGCATTTTAGGCACCTACCAACCTAGGGAATTCCTCCTTCAGTAACCTATCATTTTGCCTTTTCATACTGTTCGTGGGGTCCTCAAGACAAGAATACTTTAGTGGTTTGTCATTCCCTTCTCCAGTGGACCACATTTCATCAGACCTCTCCACCATGACCCACCCTTCTTGGGTGACCCCACACTGCATGACTTAGTTTCACTGAGTTAGACAAGGTTGTGGTTCATTATAAGTGTAGCCAAGGGGAGCTACCCCACATCTGAAGTCAGAGGGGCATCTGAGAGGAGCTACCCAACATCCGAGGTCAGGGGCAGCAGCCGAGAGTCCCAGGCTGCAACAGCACAAAAGCGGCTGAGAGGAGCTACCCCACGCCTGATGCCAGGGGCGGTGGCCAAGATGAGCAAGCCCAGGTCCAAGGAGCCATGGCTTGCGGGCACAGGAGGGCCAAGAGATCTACTCCACGTTCAAGGTCAGGAGAGGTGGCGGTGAGGAGATATCCCTCATCCAAGGTAAGGAACAGCGGCTGCGCTTTGCTGGAGCAGCCGAGAAGAGATACTCCACATCCAAGGTAAGAGAAACCCAAGTAAGACAGTAGGTGTTGCACGCGGGCATCAGAGGGCATACACACTGAAACCATAATCACAGACATAAGTAGTCTAATGGAATACTAACCTCAGAAAATGTTACATAAGGAGTTAGAATTCTTCACTTTCACTACTGAGAACCTGGTTTCAATCCCTGGTCAAGACCATGATAAAATGAGACAATGTAAGCAACCTTATAATTTTTTTTCCAACCTGAAATATAGATAAGTTTTCTCTTCTACCGACAAAATTACCAAATGCCCTATCACTTAGAAACAATGAGCGACTGCTATTTCCTTATCATTTACTTTACTATCTCTCCTTCCTATGGATGAGATTAATTGAATTATAGCATTTCCCTCACTTTCTGACAGATCCAGTCTAGAGCAACCTTTCACTTCTGTAGCTTCTCCTCCAAATTGCCCAGCCAAAACCTAATCCTACAAAACCCGTTTTACAGAAACATTCTGTTTTTCCCCCATTGTGGTCATATTCTCCCTCACTGTAATGTTTAATAAATTCACTTTGCATAATTACATATATGTTGTCTTTGGCTTGGGTCATTGATTTTAAAAAATAATGATTAATTTATTTTCTCAGACATTCTTTCAGCATAATTGAATGCTTGCTCTATGATTGGAATTTATTAGACATTGAGTAATAGAGATGATAGAATTTGCAGTCCCTTACCATCTATGGCTCATAGCCAATGCCTGAATGAAAGGAAAAATAGCAAGTGTAATTAGTACTATACTGTAAAGTATTAAAACATAGAGAGCAATGTATTTATTTCTGATTTTGGTGATTGAGGTTGTCTTGAGTCTGAAGAAGACGTTTAATCATGACTCTGAAGGATAAGTAGCATTATGTCATAAAGAGAAAGTAATGTGATTATTCACTGTGATAATGAAAGCCTGAGATTTGATTTTTCTAGAAACAAATTTTTTCAAGAGAAAACTTGCTTCCCTAATCATTGATGCCATTTCATAATATTATAATATATGCATCTTTTAAAGCTGCCTTAATTACTTTTGGAAAATAAACATAAATTAATAGGTAACTTTTTTGAAGACAGGAAAATATCAGCAAAATATTATTATGTTTACAAACTGGAAGATTGAGAGTAATGCATACACACTACTGTATATAAAATAGATAAACAATAAGAACCTAGTGTAATAGCATAGAGGACTTTACTCCGTACTCTGTAATGGCCTATATGGGGAAAGGATATTTTAAAAGAGCAGATATATTGATAAAGAATCTGCATGCAATACAGGAGACTGCCTGTAATGCAGGAGATGCAAATTCAACCACAGAGTCTGGAAAATCCCCTGGAGTAGGAAATGGCAACCCACTCTAGTATTCTTACCTGGGAAATCCTGGCAGATTACAGTCATGGGGTCACAAAAGAATTGGATATGACTGAGTGATTAACCACTGCCATCATATGTATATATATATAACTGATTCACTTTATTGTATATCTGAAACTAACACAACATTGTAAATCAGCTATACCTCAATAAAAATTACAAATAATAATTATAAGGAAAAGTTGGAAACTTAATAGTGGGTATTATTTTCTGGAAATTTTTATTAAATTAATAATTAGATTGTTAAGCATTATGATGGAGAAGGAAATGGCAACCTACTCCAGTATTCTTGCCTGGGAAATCCCACAGACAAGGAAGCCTGGTGGGCTGCAGTCCATAGGGTTGCAGGGAGTCAGACATGACTTAGCGACTAAGCCACCACCAAAACTTATGAACTTATGCAGGGGTAATCATTAGAAAAATCAAACCTTGCTAGTTCTATGACTACAAAGCCAGCATTCCAAAGTCATATATCTGCACCTAAAGATCAGGGGAACAATTGAAATAATATATATTTTTTGTAACTCCAAGTGAAAGAAATGTCTTATATTATTATCAATGCATTTATTGATATTTCATTTATCTTAGTGTTAAATATATCTTTAAACTTTAGGTTAATATACTTAAAAACCTTATTGGAGTTGTGTATTTGTGCTTGACTTATCTAAGAAGCATCACTGATTTTTGGTTGAGGCTACATTATCTTGCTACATTCCTGCATATCTTGAAGATAAATCCAGAGAAGGGGACCTGAAGCTAGAGAATTTCTTCATTTTCCACTTCAATGGGAGAAAAGCACCTCAGTTTTGGAATCAATATACGAGATCATAGGTCTTAGAATATAAAATTCCCTATGATGTTAGTGAAGTACAGTATTAGTAACTTAAATCCAGAACTAAAAGTGTGTGTTGTTTGAATTCTCTGCTACTAAGGGACTGATTCCTATTAGACTACATATATAGCTCACTCATTAGTTAAAATTGTGCTTGAAGGTAGGATTTTTCTTTTATTTCAGTACAGGATAAGTGCATTAAAAATCATTTGGATACTTAAAAGATTATTGAACAAGAAGAAAAAGTATACACATGCACACATTTACACACTCACTTGTTTATACACATTTAACCTATTCTACAAAATGTCCAAGAGAGTACCTGATCCTAAAAAACTTCCATATCTCCATTACCAACCTCTCATATTTATCTTTTAAATTCCACAGGCAATATAAATGAGACAAAAGTCATAGAATGTTATAGAATCTACATCTCACCCTTTCCAAAAGTTCACCATTTTCAGTAATTTGATTTGTATTTTCTAGAACATCTATAATAATATTTAATGGAATGATTCTATACATATGGAATATAGTCTAAATAATTATGTTATTGCCATATACTATTATACATTATCATTTTATTATTTTAAAAAATGTTATTGCTG
>SJYC01013570.1:29-13794 GCA_006408675.1 Madoqua kirkii | reverse complement strand
AATCATAAATAGTTCACAGGATAAGTGAGTTGAATTGATCCTTTGACATTGCCAAATTCAGAAATAAACTTTATAATCATCTTTGAATTATTCCATATATGCTCCCTGGTTCCATGTAACACACATTTCCATGAATCAACACTAATTTCAGTTATGTGTTGGAAACACTTTATCCAAATTGCAGATTTCTTCTCTTCCTTTATTGTATTTTCAATCAGAATAAGACCTTAATTCTAATATATTTGAATTTTTTATTTCTTTTTTCTATAGAGTTTTTGTATGCTATAAATTGCTAAATCACTTCTTACTCCAAGGTCACAAATATACCATTCCTGTATTTTCTTTATAAAGTGTTTGCAGTTTTGCCTTTCATATTTGAGTTTTTGTATCCATGTGGAATTTTTAAGCATTGTGTAAGAAAAATATTTCCCATATGGGCAACCAAATGTCCCTCGTTCAACAACACAAAAGATGACTCTACACACAGTCCATACTGAAATCAGATTAATTATATTCTTTGCAGTTGAAGATGGAGAAGCTTTATACACTCAGCAAAACAAGACCAAAAGTTGGCTGTGGCTCAGATCATGAAATCCTATTCAAAAATTCATACTTAAATTGAAGAATGTAGGAAAACAACTAGACCATTTAGGTATGACCTAAATCAAATACCTTATGATTGTACAGTGGAAATGACAAATAGATTCAAGGGATTAGATCTGATAGAATGCTTCAAGAACTGTGGATGAACGTTCATGACACTGTACAGGAGGCAGTGACCAAAATCATCCCCAAGAAAAGAAAGGCAAAATGGTTGTCTGAGGAGATCTTACAAAAAGCTGAGACAAGAAGAGAAGCAAAAGGCAAAAGAGAAAGGGAAAGATATACCCATTTGAATGCTTCCAAAGAATAATAAGAGGAGATAAGAAAGCCTTCCTCAGTGATCAGTGCAAAGACATACAGGAAAACAATAGAATGGAAAAGACTAGAGATCCCTTCAAGAAAATTAGAGATATGAAGGGAACATTTCATGCAAAGATGGGCAAAATAAAGAACAGAACTGGTGTAGACCTAAAAGAAGCAGAAGATATTAAGAAGAGGTGGTAAGACTACACAGAAGAACTATACAAAAAAGATCTTAATGACCCAGATAACCACAATGATGTGATCACTCACTTAGAGCCAGATATCCTGGAATGTGAAGTCAAGAGGGCCTTAGGAAGCATCACTACAAACAAAGCTAGTGGAAGTGATGGAATTCCAGTTGAGCTATTTCAAATCCTAAAAGATGGTGCTGTGAAAGTGCTGCACTCAATATGTCAGCGAATTTGGAAAACTAGGCAGTAGCCAAAGAACTGGAAAAGGTCAGTTTTTATTCGAATCTCAAAAAAAGGCAATACCAAAGAATCTTCAAACTACTGTACAGCTGTACTCATTTCACACGGTAGCAAAGTAATGCTCAAAATTCTCCAAGATAGGCTTCAACAGTACATGAACAGAGAACTTCCAGATGTCCAAACTGAATTTAGAAAAGACAGAGGAACCAGAGATCAAATTGCCAACATCCACTGGATTATAGAAAAAGCAAGAGAATTCTGAAAAATCATCTGCTTCATTGTCTATGATAAAACATTTGACTGTGTGGATCACAAAAAATTGCAGAAAAGTCTTTAAGAGATGAGAATACCAAACCACCTTACCTGCTCCTGAGAAACCTGTATGCAGGTCAAGAAGCAGCAGTTAGAACCAGACATGGGACAATGCACTGGTTCCACATGGAGAAAGGAATATGACAAGGCTGTATATTGTCACCCTGCTTATTTAGCTTATATGAAGAGTACATCATCTGAAATGCCAGACTGGAGGAAGCCCAAGCTGGAATCAAGATTGCCAGGAAAAATATCAATAACCTCAGATATGCAGATGACACCACTCTTATGGCATAAAGTGAAGAAGACCAAAAGAGCCTCTTGATGAAAGAGAAAGAAGAGAGTGAAAAAGCTGGCTTAAAACTCGAGTCAGAAAACTAAGATCATGGCATCTGGCCCCATCACTTTATGACAAATAGATGAAGAAACAATGGAAACTGAGAGACTTTATTTGGGGGGGGGGCTCCCAAATCACTGCAGATGTTGCCTATCACCATGAAATTAAAGATGCTTGCTCCTTAGAAGAAAAGCTATGGCAAACCTGGATAGCATATTAAAAAGCAGAGACATTACTTTGCTGACAAAAGTCCACCTAGTATTTTTCCAGTAGTCACGTACAGATGTGAGAATTGTACTAAAGAAAGCTGAACACTAGAGAATTGATGCGTTTGAGCAGTGATGTTGAATAAGACTTTTCAAAGTCCTTTGAACTACAAGGAGATCCAAACAATCAATCCTAAAGGAAATCAGTCCTCAATATTCATTAGGAGGACTGATCTTGAAGCTGAAGCTCCAATACTTCGTCTCCTGATGCAAAGAATTGACTATTAAAAAATAGTCTGATACTGGGAAAGGTTGACGGTAGGAGGAGAAAGGGGCAGCAGAGGATGAGTTTGTGGATGGCATCACTGACTCAGTGGACATGAGTTTAAGCAAGCTCCAGCAGATTGTCCTAGGGTTAGGACAGGGAACCTTGGTGTGCTGCAATCCACAAGGTTGCAAAGAGTCAGACATTGCTCAGCGACTGAACTGCAGTGAACCAAGTGTCCCAGTAATATCATTTAACAGTCTCTCTTTTCCGGAGCATCCCTTTTATTTGGGTCTTAAAAAATTCATATGTTTATTTCTGTCCTCTCTTCCTGATCTGCTGTTCTTGTTTTTCTAACCCTGTGCCAACATTGCTGTACTTATATAAAACTTTTTAATGTGTGGATATGTGTATGTGTGTGCTCAGTTGTATCTGACTCTTTGAGACCCCATGGACTGTAGCCCACCAGGACTCTCTGTGGAATTTTCCAGGCAAGAACTCTGGAGTGGATTGCCAGTTTCTACACCAGCAGAATCTTCCCGAATAGAACCTGGATGTTTTGCATCTCCTGCATTGGCAGGCAGATTCTTTACCACTGTGCCACCTGGGAAGAATACACCCAACATGTCTCTTCTTTCCTATTACTAATACTTACATGCAAACTTTACAGTTGGCTTACCATATCTATTGGGAAAAAAATGTTGTGGTTTTGAGTGACTTTGTAAAAGTCTACTAATTTGTTTTGGAAAATTTGCAGTTTTTATAATAGTGTCTTCCCAGATATTAACATTAAATTATCAATGACAATTTATCTATATATCATAACCCCTGAGACAAAAAATACTCTCTCTTAATTAAAGAATATAAATAAATGAATAACTTATCATGTAGAGTTGTAACAATTACTTTTTCATAACATGTTTTGGTGAAAAGAGAAAGAAAACTATTGTTTTTAGAAGATCCAGTTGTGCTATGTATTATACATTGCTGTCATTTAATCTTCACAGTGATTTGAAAAGTATATGTCAACATAGTAAACATAGTAAACAGCCTATTCAAAGTCGTTGAGTTAATCAGATGTGTGATACTATGATTTGAATCATGGACAAATTATGAGGGCTTTCTTGTTTCCAGAATTAAACCAGAAGTTTTTTATAACTTTCAGATCAACAGAGTCACATATCCACTAATTGTTCACAAGTCAGAGTGCAAGCCTTATACTCTTCTTTTTAGTATCTTATTGTTTATCCAGTCTAAATGTGACTTTTCTAATATTTTTTGGTATTATTACAATAGACTTTGTCTAATTATTTAATTTTTTCTAAAATTAATGGACAGAAATAAAGCCAATGACACATTACTAAAATAATACATATTTTGTGCACCTGACATGCCTCCTGAGAAATCTGTATGCAGGTCAAGAAGCAACACTTGGAACTGGATATGGAACAACAGCTGGTTCCATATCGGGAAAGGAGTACATCAAGGCTGTATATTGTCACCTTACTTATTTAACTTATATGCAGAGTACATCATGAGAAATGCTGGACTGGATGAAGCACAAGCTGGAATCAAGATTACCAAAAGAAATATCAATAACCTCAGATATGCAGATGACACCACCTTTATGGCAGAAAGTGAAGAAGAGCTGAAGAGCCTCTTGATGAAAGAGAAGAGCGAAAAAGTTGGCATAAAACTCAACATTCAGAAAACTAAGATCACAGCATCTGGTCCCATCACTTCAGAGTAAATAGATGGTGAAATAGTGAAAACTCTGTCAGACTTTATTTTTGAGGGCTCCAAAATCACTGCAGATCATGACTGCAGCCATAAAATTAAAGGACGCTTACTCCTTGGAAGAAAAGTTATGACCAACCTAGATAAAAGCAGAGACATTACTTTGCCAAGATAGGTCCATCTATCTAGTCAAAGCTATGGTTTTTCTAGTAGTCATGTATGCATATGAGAATTGGACTATAAAGAAAGCTGAGTACTGAAGAATTGATGTTTTTGAACTGTGGTGTTGGAGAAGACTCTTGAGAGTCCCTTGGACAGGAAAGAGATCCAACCAGTCCATCCTAAAGGAAATCAGTCTTGAATATTCATTGAAAGAACTGATGTTGAAGCTGAAACTCCAATACGTTGGCCACCTAAAGAACTGACATATTTGAAAAGACCCTGATGCTGGGAAAGATTGAAGTAGGGAGGAGAGGGGGATGACAGAGGAGGAGATGGTTGGATAGCACCACCAAGTCAATGGATTTGAGTTTGAGTAAACTCCAGGAATTGGTGATGGACAGGGAGGCCTGGTGTGCTGCAGTCCATGGGGTCTCAGAGTCAGATATGATTGAAAAACTGAACTGAACTGAGCTGTGGGCCATACCTACTCTGTCAGAAACAGTAGCAAATATGGAAACAATAGGGTTAGGAATATATATATATATATATATATATTTGTGTGTGAATGTGTATGTGTATATATATATATATATATATATTAGGAACATATGTATATGCTTCCTTCTCAATGTTCATGGATTGTCTGTGACAGAAGAGCATATTTGAAAGAAAGTTAATTCAAAAATACTCCTGTTAAATAAGTTTTGACAATTTTAAAAAATCTTTCAGTATAATGTATGTAATACTGCACATCTGTAGTTCCATGGTTAAAGTTTTTTATCTAAATAAATACACTGTTCAGGAGTTCATTTATTTTTAGAGATGGAAACTTCCCACCATCAAAACAAGCTAGAATGTTTCAGTATAATTTATTGATTTATTGAATACTCTTATATGTAGTTGTCACCACAATTCTAGAAGTTGATGTGGACTAATTTTCATGACAGTAAGACTAAGAAAAATTTTATAGAACCAACATCATAGTTTCAAGAATATTCATAGAGTACAGACTGCTATAGAAGCATAAATATATATCAGTAATCTATGTTTTTGTGATTCTGCACATTTCAGCATATAGACGGTCTGTTAAAAGAAAGACCATGTTGCTTTGTTTCTAAACTAAATGTATAAAATATTGCTGAATATCAGTGGAAAAGAAAAATGATGGTGAAAAATGAACGAACTGTTTCCTCTCATTTTTGATTCTCAGCTGAATGTCATGGCTGCACTAGATATCAGGAGACAGCAAAGCTATGCATGAAAAACTTTCTAGTCTCATGCATTTTCTAAAACTGAATCTCCTCATTGAAATACAGTTCATATCACAGAATGGAAGGAATCTTAATATTAAAGAGAGATTCCCTTAGATCCAAGTGTTTTTTAAATAAACATTTGCAAGAAAGGCTTTCAGACATGTCCTAATGAGGTTTTAGATTTTGGCATGATCCTTATTAGAAGAAGTAATAGAAAAAGACAAATATGCATTGTTTATATGTAGAATTTAAGAAAATGGTACTAATGAACCTGTTTACAAAAAAAAAAAAAAAGTTGTGCCACAGATCTAGAAAACAAACTTGTGGTTATTACCAAAAGGGAAAGGAAGGGAGGGTTACATTGGGAGATTGGGATTGATATATGAAAGTGAAAGTGAAAGTCACTCAGTCATGTCCAACTCTTTGCAACCCCATAGACTGTACAGTCCATGGAATTTTCCAGGCCAGAATACTGGAGTGGTAGCCTTTCCCTTCTTTAGGGGACCTTCCCAGCCAGGGATCAAACGGAAGTCTCCTGTATTACAGGTGGATTCTTTACCAGCTGAGCCACAAGGGATTGACATATATACACTACTACATACAGAACATATAACTAAAGAGAACCTACTGTGTAGCACAGGAACCTCTAATTAGTACTCTGTAATGACCTATATGGGAACAGAATCTAAAAAAAGAGCAGATATATATGTCTGATTTACAGTAGAAACTAACAACTTTCTAAATCAATCATATTTTATTTATAATTTATATTATAATTTGTATTTTTCATATTTTAACATAACATTTAAATAAAATATTTAAATTTAATAAATTAATAAAAGAATATGAAACAACATTTTAATATTTAAATAAGATATAAGTATATTTATGATTTATACTTTATCTATAATTTACTTTTCAATTAGGAAAAGAAAAAGTAAGTCTTGAAGCACTGTATATTGGTATAATATACTGTACAAAAAAGGTCTTAATGACCCAGATAACCATAATTGTGTGACCAGTCACCTAGAGCCAGACATCCTAGACTGTAAAGTCAAGTGAGCCTTAGGAACCATTACTACCAATAAAGCTAGTGGAAGTGATGCAATTCCAGCTGGGCTATATAACATACTAAAAGATAATGGTGTTAAAGTGCTACACTTATATGTCAGCAAATTTGGAAACCCAGCTGTGGCCACAGGACTGGAATAGGTCAGTTTTCATCCTAATTCCAAAGAAGGGTAATGCTAAAAAATGTTCAAAATACTGAACAATTGTGCTCATTTCCCATGCCAGTAAGATTATGCTCAAAATCCTTCAAGCTACACTTCCATAATACTTGAATAAAGAACTTCCAGATGTATAAGCTGGGTTTAGAAAAAGCAGAGGAACTAGAGATCAAATTGTCAACATTTGTTGGATCATAGAAAAAGCAAAGGAATTCCAGAAAAACATCTGGTTTTTTTTTCATTGACTATGCAGAAACCTTTGACTGTGTAGATCACAACAAACTGTGGAAAATTCTTAAAGAAAGAGATGGGAATGGCAGACAATTTTATCTGTCTTCTGAGAAAGATTTGTGAATCAACAAATATCAATTAAAACTGAACATGGAACAACTGACTGGTTCAAAATTGGGAAAGGAGTATGACAAGGCTGTATATTGTCATCCTGTTTGTTTAACTTATATGCAGTGTACACACCTCATGCAAAATGCCGAGCTGGATAAATTACAAGATGAAATCAAAATTTCCAGGAGAAATATCAACAACCTCAGGTATGGAGATGATACAACTTTAGTGGCAGAAAACAAAGAGGAACTAAAAAACCTCTTGATGAAGGTTAAAGAGAAAAGCGAAAGATACAGCTTTAAACTCAAACTCAGCATTCAAAAAACTAAAAGATTATGGCATCCAGTCCCATCATTTCATAGCAAGTAGAAGGGGAAAAAGTGGGAGTAGTGACAGATTTTCTCTTCTTGGGCTCCAGAATCACTGCAGATGGTGACTACAGCCATGAAATTAAACACTTGTTTTTTGAAAGAAGGCTACGACAGACCTAGACAGTGTTTTAAAAAGCAAAGACATCACTTTGCCAACAAAGTCTGTATAGTTGTAAGCTATGGTTTTTCCAGTAATGAGAAAGGATATGAGAGTTGGACTATAAAGAAGGCTGAACACCAAATAATTGATGTTTTTGAATTGCACTGCTGGAGAAGACTCTTAAGAGTTCCTCAGACAGGAATGAGATCAAACCAGTCAATCCTAAGGGAAATCAAACCTGAATACACATTGGAAGGACTGATGCTGAAGCTGAAGCTCCAGTACTTTGGCCACCTGATGCAAACAGGTGACTCATTGGAAAATACCCTGATTCTGGGAAAATTTGAAAGCAAAGGAAGAAGAGAGTGGCAGAGGATGAGATGGTTGGATTGTATCACCAATTAAATGGACATGAACTTGGGCAAATTCCAGAAGTTGATGAGAGACAGGGAAGCATGGAGTGCAGCAGTCCATGGGGTCACAAAGAGTTAGCCACAACTTAGTGACCTGACAACAACAAAATACTAGGAAAACAGATTGAGGTTCATTGGTATAATATACTAGGAAAGGCAGATATCGCTTCTGTATATGTATGCATAAGTTAGAAATATGGAGTGCTACTTTTAAACAGTAAATTAAATAATATATGTTATTTATCATAAATACATTATACATCATGATATAACATGTATGGACTTCCCAGATGGTGCTAGTGGTAAAGAACGTGCCTGTCAATGTAGGATACATACGAGACAAGAACTCTCCCCCTGGATCGGCAAGACCCCCTGAAGGAGGGCATGGCAACCCATTCCATATTTTTGCCTGGAGAATCTCATGGACAAAGGACCCTGGCAGGCTGCAGCCTATAAGATCACAAAGAATTGACTTAGCGTGCATGCACACATAATGTATATAGATGTGTGTATTTTTGTGTATCATGATGTTTATTACTTTTTATTTTATGTCTTTTTTAAAAAATTGTGCATTCAATAAAAAAGATTTCAGAAACACGTAAATTATATTGTACCAAAATTATTTAAAACTTTAATACATGAAGTTTTCCTTCCTGTATACATGAAGATAAACACTACTGATATTTCAATATATATCTTATAGTCATTTATGCTTCCTGTAAATTATTGTTAAATCATAAGCATATTAAGAGAGATTTATTTGAATAAATTACTTGTCACTTTTATCCTGCCAAAGATAGAATTAAATAACAATCAATAATGTGATGCTTGCTGATTATTTTCTTATGAGTGGGTTCCATGGTGTGTAGCGCCTTCTCCCCTTGCAAGAGTAGACTACTCAGCATGAAACCTGGTTATCTTCCAGTTCATGAGAGTTCTTTCCCTGCATCTGTGTTTTGAGGAAAGGGCCCTGCAGCTACATATAGATTATATAGTCTCATTAATGGTAACCAGCATCAAAATGGGCAGATTCTTTAAAGCTGAGCTGGTGTCTTTCTCAAAAATTTTAACACAAAAGCAAGAGGAAAAGAAAGAGAGGGAAAATTGAAAAGAAAACACACACAGAAAAACCCAGCCTCCATGACACATACAGTGTATTATGAGATACTGCATTCAGCTCTATGGGTTATGAGACTGAGAGAGAGCACCTCAGGAGGGAAAAGAAGCAAGTGAGTAAAGAAAAGTAGTGATAAGGAATGGAGGAAAATCATGATGCCAGAATTTCTAGCTTTCCAGTTTCAAAGAACACATAACCTATCTCTGTTCTTATAATCTAAATGCTTTATAAAGCTCAAAGATATAACAATACTGTCATGAAGTTTATCTTTTTTTTTTTAAGTTTATCTTTTCATGCTGCAGTTATTCTGGGGCTGTAGTCACTCCGCAAAGGTAAACTATCACTCTTGAGAACCATTTAAGTGATGAGCTCCTAGCAAATCCTGATGGGGAAAAAAGGTGTCTTGATACTTTAATATCAGAATATCTGACTACTTTTTATTTTACCTTGTGTGACACCATCCTTATGGCAGAAAGTGAAGAGGAACTAAAAAGCCTCATGATGAAAGTGACAGAGGAGAGTGAAAAAGTTGGCTTAAAGCTCAACATTCAGAAAACGAAAATCATGGCATCCTGTCCCATCACTTCATGGAAAATAGATGGGGAAACACTGGAAACAGTGTCAGACTTTATTTTGGGGGGCTCCAAAATCACTGCAGATGGTGACTACAGCCATGAAATTAAAAGATGTTTACTCTTTGGAAGAAAATTATGACCAACCTAGATAGCGTACTCAAGAGCAGAGACATTAATTTGCTGACTAAGGTCTGTCTAGTCAAGGCTATGGTTTTTCCAGTAGTCATGTATGGATGTGAGAGTTGAACTGTGAAGAAGGCTGAGCACCGAAGAATTGATGCTTTTGAACTGTGGTGTTGACGACTCTTGAGAGTCCCTTGGACTGTAAGGAGATCCAACCAGTCCATTCTGAAGGAGATCAGCCCTGGGATTTCTCTGGAGGGAATGATGCTAAAGCTGAAACTCCAGTACTTTGGCCACCTCATGCAAAGAATTGACTCATTGGAAAAAACTCATGCTGGGAAGGATTAGGGGCAGGAGGAGAAGAGGACGACAGAGGATGGGATGGCTGAATGGCGTCACTGACTCGATGCACGTGAGTCTGAGTGAACTCCGGGAGTTGGTGATGGACAGGGAGGCCTGGCGCGCTGCGATTCATGGGTCGCAAAGTGTCAGGCACGACTAAGCGACTGAACTGAACTGAACTGATCAGCTAGCTTAATTTCTTTCATATCTTCAATTTTTGAAAATGCTGTGCTCTATTTAAATATGAATTTATATTCTACTGTCTAACCATGTTTTGTTGTTCTTCAGTTGCTGAGTCATGTCCAACTCTTTGCAGCCCCATTGGCTACAGCATACCAAGCTCCTCTGACCTCCACTATTTCTCACAGTTTGCTTGAATTCTCTTCCATTGAGTTGATGATGCTAGCCATATTTAGTCATTTCCGATGCCTGCCTTACTTCTGCTTATCTGGAGTGGAGTTGTGTTCATTTTTGTTTCTTTGTTTTTATTCTTGTAAGTCAAGACTCTTTGTCTATTGCTGGCTAGGCCTGTTCCATGTGTATGTATTTTGTGTCCTTGATTCATTATACATCTATAAGCATGAGCAATAGAAGGAGAGAGCATAATATAATGTACCAAGAAAGATGCATATTTCTTAAATTTCAAAGTAGTCATCTTAGTATTTTAGGGAATATTGCAAATTACATTTTTTGTCTATAAAATTCAATATAAATTTTAAAAAATCACCCATCCTTTTTCTTACATTTGATATTTTACTTGTATAACTTTATTTATTTGAGGACAGTGGGAAGAAAATGGTATTTATATAAGATAAATGTAATTTAATCCCAGCTATTCCCCTATTACCTGTTTGATCTTGGACTGTTATTTTCATCCTTAAGCATCAGTTACTTATTCATAATTTTCAGAATTATTCAGAGGGATTGAAATATGTTGAAATTTGGGAGAACATAGTAGAACTTTTAATCATCTGACGCTTTAATCAATTTTCTGTATGCTAAGTTGCTTTAGTCATTTCTGATTCTTTGTGACCCTATAGACTGAAACTTTCATGCATACCATTTGTAGACAATTGCAGTGAACAATGAGCTTCCCAAGTGGCGCTAGTTGTAAAGAATCTGTTTGTGAGGTTCTCCAGGCAAGAATTCTGGTGTTGGTTGCCTTTCTTTTCTCCAGAGGTTCTTTCCAACCCAGGGACTAAACCCATGTCTCTTGAGTAGCCTGCAATGGCAGGCAGATTCTTTACCACTAGCACCACCTGGAAAATCAGTTTTCTCTATGACTATATAAATCAGGAGTTATCAAAACTTTTGATTTGGATCCATCATATTCTAGCATAATTTTTCTTTATTTAGTATTTTGTTGAGAAGTAGAATCAAATCAGTTATTTAGTTATAATATTCTTTTGAACCATCTACATAGCCATCATATTTATATTATTATCACATAGAAGCTAAGTTGAAGAGAGAAATGACAACCCACTCCAGTATTCTTGCCTGGAGAATCCCAGGGACAGAGGATCCTGGTGGGCTGCTGTCTATGGGGTCGCACAGAGTCAGACATGACTAAAGCAAAATAGCATCAGCAGCAGCAAAAGCTAAGTGGTGAGGTCTTCTTCTTTAGAATCAGATACTCTCATAAAACTGTCCAGTCTTGAAGGATGCTCTAGAACACTATGAACAGACTTGATGCCTTAAAAGCTTTAAGACATTCTGCACTTTAACCTTTCTTGTAACTTTTGTCAAAGTATTCAGATTATGGGATGAGCAATTAGAAGTGCTACAAAAGTTTTTTCTCTTGATAAAAGTGAAAGAGTAGAGTGAAAAAGTTGGCTTAAAGTTCAACATTCAGAAAACTAAGATCATAGCATCCAGTCCTATCACTTCATGGCAAATAGATGGGGAAACATTGGAAACAGTGACAGACTTTATCTTTGGGGGCTCCAAAATCACTTCAGATGGTGATTGAAGCCATGAAATTAATAGACACTTACTCCTTGGAAGAAAAGTTATGACCAATCTAGATGGCATATTAAAAAGCAGAGACATTACTTTGTCAACAAAGGTCCATCTAGTCAAGGCTACAGTTTTTCCAGTGGTCATGTATGAATGTGAGAGATGAACTATAAAGAAAGCTGAGCAGCAAAGAATTGATGCTTTGAACTATGATGTTGGAGAAGACTCGTGAGAGTCCCTTGCACTGCAAGGAAATCAAAATAATCTTAAAGGAAATCAGTCCTGAATATTAATTGGAAGGACTTATGTTAAAGCTGAAACTCCAATACTTTGGCCATCTGATGGGAAGAACTGACTGATTGAAAAAGACCCTGATGTTGCTAAAGATTGAAGACTGGAAGAGAAGGGGACAACAGAGGATAAGATGGTTGGATGGCATCACTGACTCCGTGTACATGAGTTTGAGCAAGCTCGTGGAGCCTTTGATGGACAGGGTAGCCTGGCACGCTGCAGTCCTTGGTGTCTCAAAGAGCTGGACATGACTGTGTGACTGAACTGAACTGAATGTTTCTCATAGCATTTTTTCAACCAACTATCTTAATTTCATGGCTGCAGTCACTCTCTGCAGTGATTTTGGAGCCCAAGAAATAAAACTTGTCACTGTTTCTATTTTTCCCCATCTATTTGCATGTGGTGATGGGGCTGCATTCCATGATCTTAGTTTTTTGAATTTTGAGTTTAAAGATATCTTTTCCACTCTCTTCTTTCACCCTCATCGAGTTTCTTGATTTCTCCTTGCCTTCTGCCATTAGAGTGGTATCTACTTATCCAAGGTTACTTTTATTTCTCCCAGTGTTTTGAGTCCAGCTTGAGCTTCATCCAGCTTGGCATTTTGCATAATGTATTCTGCATATAAAGTTAAATAAGGAAAGTGACAGTATATAGCATTGAAGTACTCCTTTCCCAATTTTGAACCAATCTGTTGTTCCATGTCCAGTTCTAACTGTTGCTTTGACCTGCTTTCAGGAAGGAGGTTAATGAACATAAAGTAAAAATTGTCTCATAAGAGGAAAAAGGCAAATTTATTTCTGTCAGAAAGAGTTTGATATTGAAAGGTGTTCTCTAAGATTATTAAAATGATGTAAATATTAGGTCTGAATGAATCCTTCCTAATTAAGTTTTTTAAACAAATATTTATTGAAATATTGTTCTCAACAATATTATGTTAGTTTCAGGCATACATCATACTGATTTGATGTTTTTGTAGATTATATTTCATGTAAAGTTTTCATAAAATGTCTATATATAAAATACAAGACTACATACCTTGCACTGTTAAGTGCATCCTTGTATCTTACTCTTAACCACAAAAATAAAGATTACTAGTATTGTCATGTAAATGCTTGTCTTATTTTTAAAATTCTGTCTAAATTGGGAGCTATAGGTCAAATAAAGTCTTTTAGGTTCAATTAATTTGGATAATACTTCAGAAATAGAAACATGAATCAAAGTTAGATGTAACAAATTTTAGAGGTGACTAAACATAAATAAATGTTTTAGGAAAGATATCACAGTCAAACCTTATTTC
>SJYC01013560.1:0-12218 GCA_006408675.1 Madoqua kirkii | reverse complement strand
ATCTTAACAGTATGCATCATGAAATGAACACATTTCAAAGATTTAGGTGCTTCCTTCAGTGATTTCTCCTGAGATCAGAGAATGCAAAAAAAAAATAATAATAATTCTCTATAAATATGCATCAAGTATAGATGTTTGATTATGCACTATGCAGAGACATTAGGAAAACAGAGCTGTATGTAACCTTTTAAAAAGAAGTACACCCACCAAACGAATTCATCATTTTAAAAGAAGTGATGTGAAGCAGTCTAGTCTTTCATGAAAAATGAATAATGAAATTCTTGAAATTTGGCATTTAATTGTTTATTAACCTTAAGAAGGTACCCTGACCAATTCTTTAAATTACCATCTCTTGCTCTTACTTTTCCTTAACAAAATTTATTTTCAAACAAGAGGGAATGTTTCAGGTTTTATAAGATATGAATCATAATAGTGACATCAATGTGTATTTTTAATCTTCCCTATGATGTATGTGATGTAACTCTCATCTCAAAAAGTGGGCAGATTTTCAGGGAAATAGTAAAACAACTTTTGTGCTTCTCATACACACAACTATTAAACACTCAAGAAGGAGCTTCACAGTGGGTTCTAATAACAATATATTTTGTGCTTGTTGAGGTATTAGTCACTTTTAAGTTTTGTAATTGTTTTGATATCTTCATCATTTGAAATACACATGTATCAGTTCAAGTCAGTCACTCATATCTGACTCGTTGTGACTCCATGGACTGCAGCATTCCAGGCTTCCCTGTCCATCACCAACTCCCAGAGCTTACTCAAACTCATGTCCATCGAGTCGATGATGCCATCCTACCATCTCATCCTAGGTCGTCCCCTTCTTCTCCTGCCTTCAATCTTTTCCAGCATCAGAGTTTTTTCCAGTGAGTCAGTTCTTTGCATCAAGTGGCCAAAGTATTGGAATTTCAATTCAGCATCAGTCCTTCCAATGAATCTTCAGGACTGATTTCCTTTAGTATGAACTGGTTTGATCTCCTTGCGGTCCAAGGAACTCCTAAGAGTCTTCTCCAACACCACATATCAAAAGCATCAAATCTTCGGCACTCAGCTTTTTTTCACAGACTACTGGAAAACCCATATCTGTGACTAGATGGACCTTTGTTAACATTTTAAAATGCTGTCTAGGTTGCTTTATAATATGCTTTCAAGGTTGGTCATAACTTTTTTTTCAAGGAGCAAGCGTCTTTTAATTTCATGGCTGCAGTCACCACTGGTTATGATGGGGTCCCCCAAAATAAAGTCTCTCACTGTTTATGCTTTGTTTCACCATATATCTGCCATAGAGTGATGGAATTGGATGCCATGATCATAGTTTTCTGAGTGTTGAGTTTTAAGCCAACTTTTTCACTCTCTTCTTTCCCTTTCATCAAGAGGCTCTTTAGTTCTTCTTTGCTTTCTGCCATAAAGGTGGTGTCATCTGCATTTCTGAAGTTATTGATATTTCTCCCGGCAATCTTGATTCCAGCTTGTGCTTCTTCCAGCCCAGTGTGTCACGTGATGTACTCTGTATATAAGTTAAATTAGCAGGGTGACAATATACAGCCTTGATGTACTCTTTTCCCAGTTTGGAAACAGTCATTTTTCAATGTCCAGTTCTAACTGATGCTTCTTGACTGGCATGCAGATTTCTCAGGAGGCAGGTCAGTTGGTCTGGTATTCTGATCTCTTGAAGAATTTACCAGTTTTTTGTGATTCACACAAGTCAAAGGCTTTGGCATAGTCAATAAAATAGAAATAGATATTTTTTCCAGGATGTCTGGTTCTAGGTGAGTGATCACACCCTCATGGTTATCTGGGTCATGAAGTTCTTTTGTATATAGTTTGTGTATTCTTGCTACCTCTCCATATCTTCTACTTCTATTAGTTCCATACCATTTCTGTCCTTTATTTTGCCCATCTTTGTGTGAAATGTTCCCTTAGTATGTCTCCCTTTTTTGAAGAGATCTCTAGTCTTGCCCATTCTATTATTTTCTTATATTTCTTTACATTGATCACTGAGGAAGGCTTTCTTATCTTCCCAAGCTATTCTTTGAAACTCTGCATTCAAATGGGTATATATTTCCTTTTCTTTTTTGCCTTTAGCTTCTCTTCTCTCCATTATTTGTAGGGCCTCCTCAGACAACCATTGTGCCTTTTTGCATTTCTTTTTCTTGGTTATGGTCTTGAACCCTGTCTCCTGTACAATGTCATGAACCTCTGTCCAGTTTTTCTGGCACTCTGTTTATCAGATCTAATCCCTTGAATCTATTTGTCACTTCTACTGGAATAATTGAAAGGGATTTGATTTAGGTCATACCTGAATGGTCTAGTGGTTTTCCCTACTTTCTTCAATTTAAGTCTTAATTTGGCAATAAGGAATTCATGATCTGAACCATAGCCAGCTCCCAGTTTTGCTTTTGCTGACTGCATAGAGCTTCTCCATCTTTGGCTGCAAAGAATATAATCAATCTGATTTCAATATTGACCATCTAGTGATGTCCATGTGCAGAGTCTTCACTTTTTTCATTGGAAGTGGGTGTTTGCAATGACCAATGTGTTCTCTTGGCAAAACTCTCTTAGCCTTTGCCCTGCTTCATTTTGAACTCCAAGGCAAAATTTGTCTGTTACTCCAGATAGCTCTTGACTTTCTACTTTTCCATTCCAGTCTCCTATTAAGAAAAGGACATCTTTTGAGGGGTATTAGTTCTAGAACATCTTGCAGGTCCTCATAAAACCATTCAACTTTAGCTTCTTCAGTGTTACTGGTCGGTGCGTAGACTTGGATTACTGTGATATTGAATGGTTTGCCTTGGTAATGAACAGAGATCATTCTGTCACTTTTGAAACTGCATCCAAGTGCTGTATTTCAGACTCTTGTTGACTATGATGACTACTTCATTTCTCCTAAGGGATTCTTAGGAGATTCTTATATCTACTACTGCCCACAGTAGTAGATATAATGTTTATCTGTGTTAAGTTCACCCATTCCAGTCCATTTTAGCTCACTGATTCCTAAAATATTGATATTCACTCTTACTGTCTCCTATTTGACCACTTCCGATTTGTTTTGATTCATGGACATAACATTCCATGTTATTATGCAATATTGTTTTTTCATGGCATTAGACTTTATTTCCATCACTAGTCATATCCACAACTAGATGTTGTTTTGCTTTGGCTCTGTCTCTTAATTCGTTCTGGAGTTATTTCTCCACTGATCTCCAGTAGCATACTGGGCACCTACTGACCTGGGGAGTTTACTTTTCAGTGATATAAAACATGTATAAGGTTTTCTAATTTTATATTTATAATTTGTATTTTTAATTTAATGAGAACTCCTAAATTATATAAGTCTTGCACCCTCCAAAACCTATCTCACTCTATTGGACCTTCTCTAGAACATTGTCTTTTCACTTACAGTGGGAAGTATAGATTCTGACTAAGGATTTGTGATAAAATTGGGTTTTTATCTCAGAGTCATCATTTTTCTAAAGTTTCTCCTGTAAGTGTCAAGTTCTACTGGCTAGATAAGTACAGGAATCAGGGAAAAAATATCAAAATATCAATATGATTATCTTCTAAATGGTGTCACATCAACATTCCCAATTGATTATTTTGTTTATAATTCTGATTAGATAGTCATCTTTGAGAACTCCCAGGGATTCAGAAGTCTTTTTTTTTCCTTGGACAATAGTTGCTTTTTAATATTTAATTTTAATTAGAATATAGTTGCTTTACAATGTCGTGTTAGTTTCTGCCATGCAGTAACATGAATTTGCCATAGTATACATATGTCCCCCCCCTTCTTTAACCTTCTTCTCACCCACCCCTCTAGGTTATACAGTAAATTCCCACTGGTTATGTATTTTACATATGGTAATGTATATACTTCAATACTACTCTCTTAATCCATGCCACTCTCTCCCTCACCCACTGTATCCACAAGTCTCTTCTCTATGTCCACATCTCCATTCTTGCCCTGAAAATAGGTTTATCAGTATACTTTTCTAGATTCCATGTATATGCATTGATATACAATACTAGTTTTTTTTCTTTCTGATTTACTTCACTCTATGTAACAAATTTGTTCCTTTTTATGGCTGAGTGATATTTTATTGTGATATTCTACCACAGTTTCTTTATCCATTCATCTGTCAGTGAACGTCTAGTTGCTTCCAGGTCCTGGCTATTGTAAATAGTGCTGCAATAAGCAATGGGGTATGTGTGTTTTGAATTATGATTTTCTCACAATGTATGCCCAGTAGTTTTATTCTTAGGTTTTTAAGCACTCTCCATACTGCTCTCTATGGAGAAAGCAATGGCACCCCACTCCAGTTCTCTTGCCTGGAAAATCCCATGGACAGAGGAGCCTGGTGGGCTGCTGTCTATGGGGTCGCTAAGAGACAGACATGACTGAGCGACTTCACTTTCACTTTTCACTTTCACGTATTGGAGAAGGAAATGGCAACCCACTCTGGTTGTCTTGCCTGGAGAATTCCAGGGACGGGGGAGCCTGGTGGGCTGCTGTCTATGGGATCGCATAGAGTTGGACACGACTTAGCAGCATACTGCTCTCCATAAAGGCTATATTAATTTACATTCCCACCAACAGTTCAGGAGGATTCCTTTTTCTCCACATCCTCTCCAGCATTTATTGTTCGTAGATTTTTTTGATAATGGCCATTCTGACAGGTGTGAGGCAGTGCCTATTGTAGTTTTGATGTGTTTTTCTCTAATAATAAGCAACATTGAATATCTTTTCTTCACTTGTTTATATCTTCTTTGTAGAAAAGTCTGTTTAGGTTTTCTCCCTGTTTTTTGATGATGATGCACTCCATGAGCTGCTTGAGCATTTTGGATATTAATCCTTTGTCAACTGCTTCATCCACAATTATTTTCTTCCATTCTCAGGTTTATCTTTGCATGTTTTTTATAGTTTCTTTTGCTATGCAAAAGCTTTTAAGTTTAATTAGGCCTCACTGTTTATTTTTGTTTTCATTTTGATTACTCTAGAAGGTGAATCAAAGAAGATCTTGCTGTGATTTATGTCAAAGAAACTTTTGGAAGAAAATTTGCAGTAGATAATAGAAATTTGGAATGAGATTCTGTTAGAGTTTTTTTTCTTCTTCTTCTTCTTTTGTATTTGTGGTAATTGAAACCAAAAGTTGAGGTGGTGGAAGAACTCCAATTTGCAGCCTTGTAAGTACTATATTAAATAAATGGTCAGTAAAGAGATCATATAAGGAAAAAAGTTAATTTTCTCAGAATACTTTGTTATTTCACTATCACTGTCCCTGAATTTTGTTTTTCCTTTCCTGGATTGTTGGATAAATATATCTACCTTTAAGAACAAGTAACTATAACTATGAAATAGTTTCCTTTTATGTTTTCCCCTACTTCTACACAGAGTTCTTAGTAGTTATGATTTCCCCAAAGCATTCAACAATGTGTCTGGTGATAAAATGTAGAGTAGGCTAAATATGGATAAATGTGAAATGCCCTACTTATTTTCTATGTAATTAATTGATTGAGCTCATTTTGGGTGTGCTTTTCTTATTGACCAGAAACTTGGCTCATTAGACCAACTCGAAAAGTGATCTTTTTAAAGGAAGAATTTCCAATACATTTATTCATATTCCATAGTATTAAGAATAGTGCAATTGAAAACCAAAAGTAGTAACTTTGGATAATGTACAGCCAACATTATTTTAAATATAATACAATCGGACTTCAATTTAGGCATTCTTTATAAGACACTTCTCTTTACACAGATTTGAATCAAAGATAGCATCTCGCTTACAGAATTTTCTTTCAAAAGCCAATCCGCTAGTCATATTTAAACTCAAATATTCCTGTTTTTTTTTTCTTTTTTACCTTTGATGAAGTCATAATAGCATACTAGTGTTTTCTTTGAATTGACTTCTGCAAGTTAACTTTACTACACAAAGTCTGTCTTCATTTTACTATACAGTTAACACAAATATCCACTTAACACACTGTGTATGCTTAATTTTTTGTTGAGTGTGACTTGCTATATTCTAAAGAATAAAGGTGAAATACTACTCAACTTAGTTCAGATTGAAAAATACTTGAATCTATGCCTTGGAAAAATATTAAGATAGGGGAATAAAAGTTATAAAATAATATAAGTATTCATGCTATTACAGATGACACATCATTAATGAATTAATTCCAGAATAAAATTAGGAACTTTCAGAGATCCATTTGATATTATGATTTTCATAAGAGTGTTTGCAAAAAGGGCTAAAAATGTGGGTGTTTGTGTGTGCATTTTGCCCATAGAATAGCATTTTGGGGATACTGAATATTATTAAGTGGTTAACTTTGAATTCTGGACCCAGAACATGCAGGGACAAATCTTAGCTATAATATTCTATGGCACTGGTGATTTTACTGGAGAGAAATGTACTTTGGTTTCCATTCTCTAAAATGGGAATGAATATAGATTTTCCTTATTAGATTTATGTTAGAACAGGGCCTGTCAGATGGAGAATGTTTAATAAATAATGTTTTATTTTTATTGTTATTGTTGCTTTGTCATGTTAGGCAAACTCTTTAATTTACCCAAGCATTTTATCAAAGTGAAATATGAGTCATTACTTATTGGAATCCAGTTTAAATAACTCAGAATTATTTAGATATCATTCATCTAAATGATCCCAATTTTTTAATATGGTTTCCAGCTCAGTTCAATTCAGTTCAGTCGCTCAGTCATGTCTGACTCTTTGTGATCCAGTGAACCATGGCACACCACGCCTCCCTGTCCATCACCAACTCCCAGAGTTCAACCAAACCCATGTCCATTGAGTCGGTGATGCTATCCAATTATCTCATCGTCTGTCGTCCCCTTCTTCTCCTGCCCTCAATCTTCCCCAGCATCAGGGTCTTTTCAAATGACTTAGCTCTTTGCATCAGGTGGCAAAAGTATTGGAGTTATATGATTTTAAGTTGTTTATATTTGAAATGTACCTTTCATTCTAGTATAAGATAACAATTTCAGTGAAATATAAAAATGGGTAGGTTTAGTTTACATTTTTATTTGAAAAACAATAATTACCATCTAACACAAATGATGAAGCTTGACATTTGCTCCTTTTTCTCTTTTATTTACATTTAAGTGTTGTTTTTTTTTTATTTGTAGTATTTCCATTTTAAAAAATGGAATAAAATCAACTAATCATATTAAATTTATGAGGAGGAAAGTTATATAATTTCATTTATATTTTTGTTAATTAAACAGCAAAATTAATAAAATAACTCTGGTAATGCTATTAAAATACTGTTTGAACAATCTGTATTTGTTTACTTTCTGTTGATCTCTGATTAGATTTTTCAGTCATATCAATGTGTTGTAATATAAAAGTATGATTTTTAAGACTTTCTTGTATAAACTAGAAAGCATTTTTAATGGCTAATTATCTTTCAAATTCCAGTGCCAGGATGTTGTTACAATTTGATATTTCACCCTTCATTTCTATAACTAAAATTTGAAATATTCAGACCTAAAAATCACCCCATTCCTTACAAGATATTTAGCAAGCACATGTGTATCTGTATGTGTATGTTCTGTGCTGTGGTGCCGAAGATCCACAGAATGAAATTCACCTACTTCTCACCTGTACTTTCATGATTGATACCTATAACTTTGTATGCCTGAAGTCTTGGGATCATATTTGCCTTCAGGAGATTTTTTGAAATCTGTCTTATAGTACAGCTAATTCACTACCACTCATTATTATCTGCTATTTTCACTTCTATTTCAAGACCTGAAGAAGTTATGGCCTATTTCTAAACCCGAGTATTTTTCTCTAAATTAAATAATTTTTTCTTTAACTTGTTCCTACAATGATAAGTAGCTCAGGAACTCAATATTTTTCCTTTGAGACAAATAGTCTACTGTTCTTGAAACTACTAAAATGCTGAACATGAGCTTGAGGACCTATCTTTGTTTCCAGACCTCTGCAAACTCCACCCTAGCCCTCCTTAAATGTCCACATGCTATTTTTTCCCAGACTCCATATATGAACAAACAGGATCACAGAAAGGTAAGGTACTATGTCCATGGTCAAAAAGTCCACATATAGTGGAGTTGAGATTTGAATCCATATAGTCCAACCACGGTGTCCATATATTCAACCACTATGCTACATGTCTTCCATAGACAACTTTTCTGTTTCTCTTTTACATTTAATCTGGTCTCTATCACTATTCTTAAATTTTAGCTTCCCTTTGACAATGTACATTTTTCAAAATGCTTGAGATGTAGTAAAATAAATTGCAAATAGGAATCTATCTAGCTCTTAAGCCAACTTTTCTGTTGTCTTATTTAGGATGAGAAGACTTCTGTTTGTTTTATACAGGTTTAGTATTAAGCAAACATGAGTTTTCTATACTCCAATTAACATACGTCTATGTCAAAGTACTAAGAGTACTAGACAAATAATAAACTATATGAATAAGCTTTCTCTTCAGTTCAGTCACTCAGTCATGTCTGACTCTTTGCGACCCCATGAATGCAGCACACGGGGTCTCCCTGTCCATCACCACCTCCCAGAGCTCACTCAAACTCATGTACATTAAGTCAGTGATGCCATCCAACCATCTCATCCTTTATTGTCCCCTTCTCCTCCTGCCTTCAATATTTCCCAGCATCAAGGTCTTTTCAAATAGTCAGTTTTTCACATTAGTTGGCCAACGTATTGGAGTTTCAGCTTCAGCATCAGTCCTTCCAATGAACACCGAGGACTGATCTCCTTTAGGATGGACTGGTTGAATCTCCTTGCAGTCAAAGGGACTCTCAAGAGTCTTCTCTTAGCTCTTTTTTTATTATTAAAAAGATGAATTCCAACAGTTTTTTAAGGAATACCTATTTAAAATTTATACACCAATAAATAATGAACCAAACATTTGCATATGAAGCTAAATCTTCCAATTATGGTTACAAATATTACTTTCTAAGAGATCCCCAGCTTCCCAGATGCACCTGGTAAAGAACATGCCTATCAATATATGAGACATAAGAGATGAAGGTTCAGTCCCTGGGTTGGGAAGATCCCCTGGAAAATGTCATGGCAATTCACTCCAGTATTCTTGCCCAAAGAATCTCCATGGCCAGAGGAGCCTGGGGGACTACAGTCCATAGGATTGTAAAGAGTTGGACACACCTAAAGTCACTTAGCATGCACGCAAGAGATAAAGATCCCTGAGCACAAGATGTTTTTCTAAAATTTTTTCTTGATTTTGGAGTAGATGTAGTCCTTTTCTAAGACTCTAATGGTGGTCATAGAATGATGGACCTTTAAGTTGTCTTAAAACTAAGCATTCAAAAAACCAAGATCATGGCATCTGGTCCCATCACTTCATGGCAAATAGAATGGGAAACAATGAAAAGGTGAGAAACTTTTTATTTTAGGGGGCTCCAAAATCACTGCAGCCATGAAATTAAGAGACACTTGCTTCTTAGAAGAAGAAAAGCTATGACTAACCTAGATAGCATATTAAAAAGCAGAGACATTACTTTGCCTATAAAGGTCCATCTAGTCAAAGCTATGGTTTTTCCAGTAATGATGTATGGATGTGAGAGTTGGACCATAAAGAAGGCTGAGCACCAAAGAATTTATACTTAAAAAAGAAAGAAAGAAAGAATGCATACTTTTGAACTGTGATGGTGGAGAAGACTCTTGAGAGTCCCTTGGACTGCAAGGAGATCCAACCAGTCAATCCTAAAGGAAATCAGTCCTGAATATGCATTGGAAGGACTGATGCTAAGGCTGAAGCTCCAATATTTTGACCACCTGATGCAAAGTAACAACTCATTTGAAAAGGCCCTGATGCTGGGAAAGATTGAAGGCAGGAGGAGAAGGGGACAACAGAGGACAAGACTGTTGGATGGCATCACTGACTCGATGGATATGAGTTTGAGAATACTCCGGGAGATGGTGAAGGACAGGGAAGACTCTTATGCTGCAGTCCATGGGGTCGCAAAGATTTGGACATGACTGAGCAACTGAACAACAACAGCAAATTATGGACAGTATTTGGTCAATATCTGTGTTATTTTTGCCACAGAAAGATTATAGAAGAACTAAATATCTAATTGCTCATGAATCTAAACAAAGGATTACTGTTAAGGAAACTAAGTTGATTCTTTAGAAACTTTTCTTTCAGTGCTCATTTGAGGTGGAAAGTGATAAAATATAAGTTGATTGGGGGCTTTTAGAAAGAATACTCATGTAGAGAATAAAACCCCTGAGTTCTAGTAAATACATTTCCATGGACAGATTCTCTCTCATACAGTGAAAATTGTTCAGCTGAAATGAGGAGACTAAATGCAACCAGAAGCCTTTTCCAGTGCAAAACTATATATTCATGATAGGATTAATGGCAAATAACTATCTTAATTATAACATTTAGTCAAAATAGCATGTCCTTTGGCAGAATTAATGTTGACTATTAATGTGACTTCTCTACTTACACATGGTTTTGAGATATTTCTAATTAAAATTATCCCTATGTTGGTATCTAAACGTCTTTACTAAGTTGTTATTTCACAATAAAGAATGTGTGTCTTTGCTATTCAGAGCATTTACATTTTCAATTTAATCTCCTGGTTCTTAACACAGAACCTCAAATCAAATGTTTCCTAGCTTTAGAAGTTATTCATCAGGTACAGAGAACAGGTAGGATTAAAGAAGATTGAGCTGTGGCTTTTTTTTTTTTTTTCATCTTTTAGCCTCCCAACAAAGACTACAGACCATGATCTTGTTAATCCTGTAGAGCAGGAGTCCGTTTCTGCATCGTTAGTGTTAGTGATGAGTGATGCATTTGACAAACTTTAGAAAGCTTTTAGAACCATTTGACAACAATGACCACTAAAGAGAGAAGTGGTTTCCCCACTTGTTCTTCTAGAAATAGAGTGGCAGCATCTTTTTGAAGAGTTCCCATCTGACTCATAAGACCTTTACCCTGTTCAAATCTGTCAATATTTAACTCATTCCCTGAAGCTCAATATAATAACTCTCTTTCTCCTGAAGATTTTATCTAATTGGAATTAAACTCTTTCTTGTGGGATACATTAGAAAAACATACACACAAACACTTAGGACATGAGAGATGTTCAATTGTATCCTTACCAGAGCACATTCTGTAATATATATTTTACTTATATTTATCTGAATTCTCATCTTTTCTCCCAAACTTGTCAGTAAGGAAGGCTGAAAGTTGGAATCATATAAAATCACATACAGTTGAATTCTGTAACTTCAAAATGACTAGAACAGTTCAAGCTATGTATTCAATATTGAATAAATTGTATTGAAATGATTAAAAGGATGGAAATACTGATTTAGGGGACATTTTAGTTTAATTTTTGTGTACCACACATGCTTGGATTTGTAATCGTCATTGACAGAAGTTTAGGTTTCTGGAGGAAGATTTTGCTCACCTGCCCCTTAAAAAAAAAAAAAGGTTTATCTTAATTTTAACTCATCTTCTACATATACGACTTAGAATAAGAGAAACTGCTTAATGTCCCAAACATCTCACTAGTTGTAAATTAATGCTTGATTGTCAAAAATAATGTACTGACTTTACCAACAATAAATCACTGCTTTATATCTTCTAAAAAGGCAATTTTCTTTTAAAAAAATTACAGTTAAATGGTGGGGATGTGTTGGAGGAGAAAACCTTCTTACAGGTGAAAGCTGAAATTATTTCAGTGATTATTATATTAAAGTTACCAAAACAACCATAGAGATTATTACCTAAATTTGTGCTAAATATTCCAGTATAATTAGAAAATAAATATATCAAAAAAAAACAATCTCCAAGGAAATTGTTGCATGGAAAATATATAGACACCTTGGAATTTCAAAATAAAGTGATAAAGAGGCTTTGAGTCATGTTGAAAACAAATGAGAAGGCATTGGAGCTTGATCTTGAATAATTAATATGAGTTAGATTGTAAGAATTGGAGAGTATAGGTTCAGTTCAGTTCAGTTCAGTTGCTCAGTCGTGTCCGACTCTTTGCGACCTCATGAATCGCAGCACACCAGGCCTCCCTGTACATCACCAACTCCCAGAGTTCACTTAGACTCACGTGCATCCAGTCAGTGATGCCATCCAGCCATCCCATCCTCTGTCGTCCTCTTCTCCTTCTGCCCCCAATCCCTCCCAGCATCAGAGTCTTTTCCAGTGGGTCA
>SJYC01013558.1:0-25748 GCA_006408675.1 Madoqua kirkii | reverse complement strand
AGACATTATAAAATTTAAAATATTCTAAACTGAGATTTTTGAAATTGTATATGAAAAAACCTTGCTTTATAAAATGGTTAGTTATAAGAATTCATTGAATGATATATGGACCCATTTATAAGTCCATAAGTGCAGGATAAAATTCACTTATGGTTTATAAATGCATATTAATTGTAGACTACTGTATTCATTCAGCTCCATTGTTGCTTTAAACTATCTACACATCTGGTACCATTGTGCAAGTACTAGACCCCACTTCAAAAAATAAACTCCAGAAGCTACTAGCATTTTATTAATTCAGTTCCAAATTATATGTTTGATCTCTTCTAAACATCAAATATTCTATTTTGTTTTTTATTCCTCATCAGAGATTGCTTTTCTCACAATGAAACTGGCTTCCTTACAAACACAGATTTTGTATGTGGCCACTGTACTTCTGTCTGCTTTAAACTACAATGCTGGACAATTCAATAAGTAGCATGTCTATGGGCCATTGTTAGCACAATGACAACATAACAGTGATTATTATGGGAGCAGGTGTTGTGGTATATTCATATATTATGTTTATAACTTATGGTCTGGGTTGTGAAACTAAACCATTAAGTGGAAAAAAGACTATATATAAGCAGAATAAATTATGTATCAGATTTTTTTACAAATCACATGACATATACATAACTTCCAAAATACAGTGAAATATAATAATGAAAATGTTCCAAGAGCTTGACATAAACTATTTTGATTTTGTGGGACTAATTTAATGTACTTAATTCCTGCCATGTCTTTTATTTAATTTATTTCTTATTTCATTGGTGTAGTGACCCAGAACATGGAGGAGTTGGTTAATTTCAGAAGACTGCCCTTTCCATACTCCTTTTCTATACAATCCCTGAACTCTGTGAGAAGTTTCTAATTCCAGAAGACTGATTGGACATTGATAGATTCTGCACATTCTTTTCCAAAGCAAGGAAAACAGTTGCACCTCTCACCCTTGTTACTTCTTCTTTCCTCACAAAAGTTAAGAACCAGTTTTTGTTTGTTTGTTTGTTTGTTTGTTTATGATTTTATACTTGAGCCTGAATTATCATAGAGTTTTGAGTTTGAGGCTGGGGGTGGTTGGAGACACTGTTTACTCATTTATTATAACTTACTAAACCAGAGGGACCTATAACTAGATTTGGGGAACCAGTTCATATAATAGTAAATAATACCTTGATATTTGTAGTTGTCAGTGCTTTTTCTTAATCCTGCTTAAATTTGAAATGACATAAATGCAAAGGTTAAAATAGATAAAGAAATTACAAAAATGGGCAATATCAAAAAAATGTTCAAATTACGAGACAGTTGCATTCATTTCACATGCTAGCAATATAATGCTCAAAATCATTCAAGCTAGGCTTTAACAGTACATGAATTGAGAACTTCCAGATGTACAGCTGGATTTAGAAAAGACAGAGAAACCAGGGATCACATTTCCAACATCTGCTGGATCATAGAAAATGAAAGGGAATTCCAGGAAAAAAAAAAAAAATCTGCTTCACTGACTATGCTAAAGCCTTTCACTGTGCCGATCACAACACCCTGCGGAAAATTCTGAAAGTGATTGGATTACTAGACCACCTAACCTGCCTCCTGAGGAATCTGTATGCAAGCCAAGAAGCAGCAGTTAGGACCAGAATGGAATAATAGACTGGTTCCAAATCAGGAAAAGTGTACATCAAGACTGTATATTGTTACCCTGCTTGTTTAACTTATATGCAGAGTATATCATGCAAAATGCTGGGCTGGATGAATTATAAGCTGAAATTCAAGATTGCCAGGAGAAATATCAAAAACCTAAGATATGCAGATGACACCACCCTTATGACAAAAAGCAAAGAACTAAAGAGCCTCTTGATGAAGGTGAAAGAGGAGTCTGAAAAAGCTGGCTTAAAACTCAACATTCCAAAAACGAAGATCATGACTTCCAGTTCCATCACTTCGTGGCAAACAGATGCAGAAAAATTGAAAACAGTGAGAGACTAAAGTCTCTCGCTCCTAAATCACTGTGGATCATAATTGTAGCCACGGAATTAAAAGATGTTTGCTCCTTGGAAGAAAAGCTATGAAAACCTAGACAGTGTATTAAAGAGCAGAGACATAACTTTGCTGACAAAGGCCCATATAGTAAAGCTATTGTTTTTTCCTGATGAAGGTGAAAGAGGAGTCTGAAAAAGCTGGCTTAAAACTCAACATTCCAAAAACGAAGATCATGACTTCCAGTTCCATCACTTCGTGGCAAACAGATGCAGAAAAATTGAAAACAGTGAGAGACTAAAGTCTCTCGCTCCTAAATCACTGTGGATCATAATTGTAGCCACGGAATTAAAAGATGTTTGCTCCTTGGAAGAAAAGCTATGAAAACCTAGACAGTGTATTAAAGAGCAGAGACATAACTTTGCTGACAAAGGCCCATATAGTCAAAGCTATTGTTTTTTCCAGCAGTCATGTATGGATGTGAGAGTTGGACCATAAAGAAGGCTGAGCACCAAAGAACTGATACTTTTGAACTGTGGTACTAGAGAAGATTTTGAGAGTCCTTGGACAGCTTCCCTGGTGGCTCAGAGGTTAAAGTGTCTGCCTCCAATGTGGGAGACTGGGTTTGATCCCTGGGTTGGGAAGATCCCCTGGAGAAGGAAATGGCAATCCACTCCAATATTCTTGCCTGGAGAATCCGATGGACAGAGAAGTCTAGTAGGTTACAGTTCACGGGGTCGCAGAGTCGGACACAACTGAGCGACTTCACCTCACCTCATGTCTTGGACAGCAATGAGATTAAACCAGTCAATCTTAAAGAAAATTAACCCTGAATATTCATTGGAAGGACTGATGCTAAAGTTGAAACTCCAGTGCTTTGGCCACCTATGCAAACAGTCACATCTGGAAAGATTGGGGGAAGGAAGAAAAGGGGGTGACAGAAAGTGAGATGGTTGGATATCATCACTGAATCAATGGACATGAGCCTGGACAAATTCCAAGACATAGAGAAGGCCAGGAAAGCCGGGCGTGCTGCAATCCACATGGTCATGACTGAGCAACTGAACAAAGATAGAGATTAAAAAGAAGAGTCTTAGAAGCTGCAAGAAGATTGGAGAGATCACAACCACAAATTTATTAAAAGTTATAAAAATACTGTAAAATTACCGATAACTTCTTCATTAAGAGAGATAAGAAATATATATGGATTGTCTACAAAGTATGCGGAAACACAGTTATATGGTTCATTTTTTGATGAAATGTTTCTTCTAATTGATTTTATATTCAAATATTGTAAACCAGCTGGAACATATTAACTGGCATCCCAGCAAAACTGATGTCATTGTCTTTTCATTTTTATTCTTTGCTTTCACTTATTAAGTGTACCTTATCTCCTCTATCTCCACCTCTTTTGCTTTTCAAAGATCTTTGTTATGCAAAGTGTCTTGTAAAGCATTACCTGAGAAATATTTAAAAATGTTAAATCCGATTCTCAGTTCAGTTGCTCAATCCTGTCTGACTCTGTGACACCATGAATCCCAGCACGCCAGGCCTCCCTGTTCAATACCATTTCTTGGAATTCTCTCAGAATCACATCCATCGAGTCCGTGATTCCAACCAGCCATCTCATCCTTCATTGTCCCCTTCTCCTCTTGCCCCCAAACCCTCCCAGCATCAAAGTCTTTTCCAATGAGTCAACTCTTCGCATGAGGTGGCCAAAGTACTGGTGTGTCAGCTTTAGCATCATTCCTTCCAAAGAAATCCCAGGGCATATCTTCTTCACAATGGACTGGTTGGATCTCCTTGCAGTCCAAGGGACTCTCAAGAGTCTTCTCCAACATCACAGTTCAAAAGCATCAATTCTTTGGTGCTCAGCCTTCTTCACAGTCCAACTCTCACATCTATACATGACCACAGGAAAAACCATAGCCTTGATTAGACGGACCTTAGTCGGCAAAGTAATGTCTCTGCTTTTCAATATACTATCTAGGTTGGTCATAACTTTCCTTCCAAGGAGTAAGAATCTTCTAATTTCATAGCTGCAGTCACCATCTGCAGTAATTTTTGAGCCCCAAAGAATAAAGTCTGATACTGTTTCCACTGTTTCTCCATTTATTTCTCATGAAGTGATGGGACCGGATGCCATGATCTTCATTTTTTTAATGTTGAGCTTTAAGCCAATTTTTTCACTCTCCTCTTTCACCTTCATCAAGAGGCCCTTTAGTTCCTCTTCACTTTCTGCTATAAGGGTCGTGTCATCAGCATAACTGAGGTGATTGATATTTCTCCCGGCAATCTTGATTCCAGCTTGTGTTTCTTCCAGTCCATCGTTTCTCATGATTTACTCTGCATAGAAGTTAAATAAGCAGAGTGACAAATACAGCCTTGACATACTCCTTTTCCTATTTGGAACCAGTCTGTTGTTCCATGTCCAGTTCTAACTGTTGCTTCCTGACCAGCATACAGATTTCTCAAGGGGCAGGTCAGGTGGTCTGGTATTCCCATCTCTTTCAGAATTTTCCACAGTTTATTTTGATCCACACAGTCAAAGACTTTGGCATAGTCAGTACAGCAGAAATAGATGTTTTTCTGGAACTCTCTTGCATTTTCGATGATCCAGCAGATGTTGGCAATTTGATCTCTGGTTCCTCTGCCTTTTCTAAAACCAGCTTGAACATAAAGAAGTTTACGGTTCATATACTGCTGAGGCCTGGCTTAGAGAATTTTGAGCATTACTTTACTAGCAAGTGAGATGAGTCCAATTGTGCAGTAGTCTGAGCATTCTTTGGCATTGCCTTTCTTTGGAATTGGAATGAAAAATGACCTTTTCCAGTCCTGTGGCCACTGCTGAGTTTTCCAAATTTGTTGACATATTGAGTGCAGCACTTTCACAGCATCACCTTTCAGGATTTGAAACAGCTCAACTGGAATTACAACACCTCCACTAGCCTTGTTCATAGTGATGCTTTCTAAGGCCCACTTGACTTCACATTCCAAGATGTCTGGCTCTAGATGAGTGATCACATCATCATGATTATCCAGGTCATGAAGATCTTTTTTGTACAGTTCTTCTATGTATTCCTGCCACCTCTTCTTAATGTCTTCTGCTTCTGTTAGGTCCAAACTATGTCTGTCCTTTATGGAGCCCATCTTTGCATGAAATGTTCCCTTGGTATCTCTAATTTTCTTGAATGGATCTCTAGTCTTTCCCATTCTGTTCTTTTCCTCTGTTTCTTTACATTGACTGCTGAAGAAGGCTTTCTTATCTCTTCTTGCTGTTGTTTGGAACTCTTCATTCAGATGCTTATATCTTTCCTTTTCTTCTTGGTTTTTCACTTCTTTTCTTTTCACAGCTATTTGTAAGGCCTCTCCAGACAGTCATTTTGCTTTTTTGCATTTCTTTTCCATGGGGATGGTCTTGATCCCTGTCTCCTGTACAATGTCACAAACCTCATTCCATAGTTCATCAGGCATTCTATCTATCAGATCTAGGCCCTTAAATCTATTTCTCACTTCCACTGTATAATCATAAAAGATTTGATCTAGGTCATACCTGAAGGATCTAGTGTTTTTCCCTACTTTCTTCAATTTAAGTCTGAATTTGGTAATAAGAAATTCATAATCTGATCCACAGTCAGCTCATCATCTTGTTTTTATTGACTGTATAAAGCCTCTCTATCTTCGGCTGCAAAGAATATAATCAGTCTGATTTTGGTGTTGGCCATCTGGTGATGTCCATGTGTAGTCTTCTCTTGTTTTGTTGGAAGAAGGTGTTGCTATGACCAGCTCATTTTCTTGGCAAAACTCTGTTAGTCTTTGCCCTGCTTCATTCCACATTCCAAGGCCAAAATTTGCCTGATACTCCAGGTGTTTCTTGACTTCCTACTTTTGCATTCCAGTCCCCTATATTGAAAAGGACATTTTTGGGAGGTGTTAGTTCTAAAAGATCTTGTAGTTCTTCATAAAACCATTCAACTTCAGCTTCTTCAGCATTACTGGTTGGAGCATAGACTTGGATTACTGTGATATTGAATGGTTTGCCTTGGAAACGAACAGAGATCAATCCGTCGCTTTTGAGATTGCATCCAAGTACTGCACTTCGGACTCTTTTGTTGACCATGATGGCTACTCCATGTCTTCTGAGGGATTCCTGCCCACAGTAGTAGATATAATAGTCATTTGAGTTAATTTCACCCATTCCAGTCCTTTTTAGCTAGCTGATTCCTAGAATATCGACATTCACCCTTGCCATCTCTTGTTTGACCATTTCCAATTTGCCTTGAATCCAGGCCCCTCCTCAAAGCTACTGAATTGGGGCCTACATTTTAAAATCACCCCAGATAAGAAGTATTGTAATAGAAAACAGTGCAATGCCACTATTTACCATTTTACTGTCCCCATTTGCCTGAAAATGGGAGCAATGAATTTTGCTGCAAATGAAAGCCAGTTAAGAAAAGGTAGAGAGACAAAACGTGGGACCTTTTTTGGTTTTGTTTTGTTTTTGTCTTTAACAATTTTAATAATGTTTTTAGTTCTCTGATTAATCTTGGTCTGAAGATGATGATGATTTTTAACCAGTAATTTTTAACCACTTATTGGCTGTTCTCCTTGGGAGAGATTTTATTTGGAAATAAGAAGTCACTAATAGAGTGATTAGATGCCAGGAGTCTGATTAAACCATGTCTATAAGTGGGCTATGAAGTATATGAGATGTTATTGCCCTTAAAATATTACTTGATGGATCATGTAGGAAGTGTAATAACATTTCACATGAATTTGTCAGGTGAGTGTATGCTCCTCGGTTTTTGTTTCATCATAACAAAGATTTGCAGTGACAGACATTAAAGCCCCCTTGGCATGTCACAGCTCTCGGGTCATGAACAGACCGTGTTATATCTCTCAGGTCTTGAACAGATCGTGTGATTAGCTCTGAGACAGCTCAGTGTTACAGCTCTATTTTATTTAGAAAGTAGCAGGAAAATCCATCTTCCAGGTATGAGGGCACGTCGATTCAAAGACTTAAAGAGAAGACTGCCCCAGCATGCAGAACGGGGAGAGAGAGAGAGAGAGAGAGAGAGCCCTTTGGCTCCTCTTTTTATATATATATATATTTTTTCTCCTCCCTAGGCCTGCCCTATGCAAATTGAGCTTAGTTAGGAATGCTGTTCTACCTGAAGTCCTCACTCAGGTCCTCACACCTTCCTTTAATCTTCCTCTGTTCTATTTTCGTGGGCTTTTCTTGTCCTTGTCTTTTAGCCACCACCATTTTGGACTCCTACAATGAAACAGTAACTGCAGCAAAAAAACACTTTAAATATCACAGTTAGAATGTGGCTTTCATTTGTCTGTGGAGAGGCCTTAAACAATTCTATCTAGGGAGGTTTCCTAATATATTTCAATAGTTGGAAATTAAATGGTTTTGAATTAGGCATATCTAAAAACAGGAAAATTAGTTCAGAGTATTTTATAAGATGTACTTAATTTTGAGGAAACTCTGGGAGGTAGTGGAGGACAGAAGAGACTGGCATGAAGCAGTCCACGGGGTTGCAAAGAATTGGACATGAACTTAGTGACTGAACAACAAATATTACAATATGCCAATCTAGAGGTGATAAAAAAAATTAAGTTAGCAAAGTAAAGAAGGAAGTAAAATGGAATATAAAAGTATTTTTTTAATTTTATTTTTACTTTATTCTACATTACAATACTGTATTGGTTTTGCCATACATTGACATGAATCATCCACAGGTGTACACGAGCTCCTAATCCTGAATATGGAAATCTTAAATGCAGCTTGTAGGCATCAGTGGTAAAGAAGACTCTGACTTTATTTTGGAACATTTTAACAATGATAGGCCTGGAGAAGGACATGGCACTTATCTCCAGTATTCTTGCCTGGAGAATTCCCAAGGACAGAGGAGCCTGGCAGGCTATAGTCTATGGGGTTGCAAAGAGTAAGAAATGACTGAGCAACTAAACACAACAATGATAGGACAATAATAAGTGTTTTTAAGAGAACTAGAGGGGGCCAGTGACATTTTATGAGGCAGAGAATTTGTTCGGTCCTTTTTAGGTTTTATATTTGTCCATGATTAAGGAGGTATAAATGCCTCATAAGACTGAAGCTAAAATACAATAATAGGTATTAAGGAAATTATCTATATTGAACTTTTACTTGAAGGAGATAGACAAACAATTTAGTGTGCGTGTGTGCATGCTCAGTCACTTCAATTGTGTCTGACTTTTTGCAAACCTTTGGACTGTAGCCCTCCAGGCTCCTCCATCCATGGGACTTCCCAGACAAGAATACTGGAATGTACTGCTATGCCCTCCTCCAGGGGATCTTCCCAAACCTAATTTAGTTTAGAGAAACAAAAGAAGAGAAGGGAAGGGGAAAGAAGGGAAATGTGGTAGAAGGGAAGGGAAAGAAAAAAAGAATAGAAAAGAATAGAAAAGAAGGAAAAAGAAAGGGAATAGAAAAATAGGGAAGAAGAAGGATGAAAAGACCTGAGTGGAAGTGATGATACACAGGAGATAAAAGTCTTGAGGGCATAAAAGTTTGGTAAGCAGGAAAAAGAAAACGTCTAAAAAGAATGCAGGGCTTTTTTAAATTCTTCTGACAATTTGAATAGTATTGAAAGGGTAACAGGCAGGAAGGCCAGGAGTCTCCAAACAGAGGAAATAGCCTTAGATAAAAGTCTTGAGGGCATAAAAGTTTGGTAAGCACGAAAAAGAAAACGTCTAAAAAGAATGCAGGGCTTTTTTAAATTCTTCTGACAATTTGAATAGTATTGAAAGGGTAACAGGCAGGAAGGCCAGGAGTCTCCAAACAGAGGAAATAGCCTGCAAGTGTCAGACATTGTTATTTCTCTTAGGCCGCAGGAGGAAACAAGCTAGCAATACTTTTTTCCATTCTCTATACAGATTTAAAAGGAGGTTTCTCTTAAAATTTGGAGAAGGAAACAGCAGCCCATTTCAGTGCTCTTGCCTAGAAAATCCCATGGATGGAAGAGCTTAGTGCACGCTACTGTTCCTGGAGTCTTAAAGAGTCTGGCCCGATTGAGTGACTTCACTTCACTTTCTTTTAAAATACTGTGTTGCCATAATGACACCTGGTTTCACCTGAAGTTAACTATTCTCAAACCTTGAGATAATCAATGCATTTTTCTTATGGAAATGTTTGTCTTAAGCTATGCTAATGTACTATGCATTTACCCCAAACTCTGTTTTCAAGTCGGTTCTGCCTAATAGCTCAGAACCTACTTGACAAACCAGTATGATATACTCAGATACTGTTTCCCTAATCTACGTAAATGAAACTATTTGTATGGTAATCTGTCCTTCTACAAGATTCAAGTTAATCATTTTATGGCCCAGGATGAACCATTTGGTGTCAAGATTATACCAAAATGCATCTTATGGGTGAAGGACCTGGTGCCATTCTGAGTTTTAAGACATTCCTTTCTTTCATTAACAGACTGCTAGTGACTAGCAGAGAAGGCAATGGCACCCCACTCCAGTACTCCTGCCTGGAAAATCTCATGAACGGAGGAGCCTGGAAGGCTGCAGTCCATGGGGTCGCTGAGGGTTGGACACGATGGAACGACTTCACTTTCACTTTTCACTTTCATACACTGGACGAGGAAATCGCAAGCCACTGCAGTGTTCTTGCCTGGAGAATCTCAGGGACACGGAAGCCTGGTGGGCTGCCGTCTATGGGGTCACACAGAGTCGGACACGACTGAAGTGACTTAGCAGCAGTGACTAGAAAAGGAATATATCAAGGTTGTGTATTCTCACCTTGCTTATTTAATTTATATGCAGAGATCATCATATGAAATGCTGGGCTGGAAGAAACACAAGCTGGAATCAAGATTTTCAGGAGAAATATCAATAAACTCAGATATGCAGATGACACCACTCTTATGGCAGAAAGTGAAGAGAAACCAAAAAGTCTCTTGATGGAAGTAAAAGTGGAGAGTGAAAAATTTGGCTTAAGGCTCAACATTCAGAAACAAAGATCATGGCATCTGGTCCCATCACTTCATAGGAAATAAATGGAGATACAGTGGAAACAGTGTTAAACTTTATTTTTCTGGGCTCCAAAATCACTGCAGATGGTGACTACAGCCATTAAAGTAACAGACGCTTACTCCTTGGAAGAAAAGTTATGACCAACCTAGATACTATATTGAAAAGCAGAGACATTACTTTGCCAACAAAGGTCCGTCTAGTCAAGGCTATGGTTTTTCCTGTGGTCATGTATGGATGTGAGAGTTGGACTGAGAAGAAAGCTGAGTGCTAAAGAATTGATGCTTTTGAACTGTGGTGTTGGAGAAGACGCTTGAGAGTTTCTTGGACTGCAAGGGGATCCAACCAGTCCATTCTGAAGAGCAGCCCTGCGATTTCTTTGGAAGGAATGATGCTAAAGCTGAAACTCCAGTACTTTGGCCCCCAGAGTTGACTCACTGGGAAAGACTCTGATGCTGGGAAGGATTGGGGACAGGAGGAGAAGGGAATGACAGAGGATGAGACGACGGGATGGCATCACTGACTCGATGGATATGAGTCTGAGTGAACTCTGAGAGTTGGTGATGGACAGGGAGGAACGATTAAGAGACAACTGAACTGAACTGAGTGACTATATAACATCCCTCTGAAGACTAGCAGGAGGGTACTCTTTCTGCCACCTTCTGATGCTTATGTCAGAAGCGTTCTCTGTCTACTTTATACTTTAATAAAACTTTATTACACAAAAGCTCTGAGTGACCAAGCCTCATCTTTGGCCCCAGACTGAATTCTTCTCCGGAGGCCAAGAATCCCGGTGTCCTTTCGTTCAGCAACAACCTTTACATGAGAGGAGAAAAATTGTATAAAAACAGAGCGGTAAAAATAGGAAAGTGTCAAATATTGTCAATAGATTAGGAGTGATGAGGACAGAGAAGGACCCCAGCATTAGGGGAATTTAGCCACTCTGAAGAGTGCTGATTTGGAGAATGATAATGGAAGAATATAGACAATTGGGCATGATGATAGAATCACCTGTGACTATTTAGAAAAAGGGAGAAAGGCTGAATTTAGCCTGGAAAAATAGGGTAGACAAGGGAAGGAGAACATTTAATATATAATATGTGAAGAGCAGAGTGGCAGACAAGAATTTGTGGAGGACAAGGACCTTTAAGATAAAACATGTCTTCAATAATTTCAGGGCTCAATGTTGCAAAACAGGTATATAATACATAGCAAAATATTTCAACTACTTGCATGCCTCTTCCTCTTCCCGCATAAATGACATAGCATAGATTCCACATGTATTGCTTGCATTATTGCAGTACATTTATACCTATCTTCATTCTCTCTCTCTCTCTCTCTTTTTTTTTTTTTTTCAGTCTTTTCTCTACCAATGATTTACATTATGGGCATTTTGCATAACCTTGTGGATTTTTTCATTATCAAATTTGTGACTGAGGCCAAGTGTGTTAGATGTCTGCAATCCTGTTCAGCCAATTCTCCTGCAAGCTTCATCTTTTTTTTTTTTTTCAAATGCCCAGGAAGGCCAAAACATTACAAATATTCTGGTTATAGAATGTAATAATACAAGAAAGAAAAGATATTTTTAAAAGTTATATGAAAATCTCAGTAGTTTAAAGAATTAATTTTGAATCGAGAAACTTGTAGAATAAGAGACATTGTATTAAAATTAATTTTACTGTGTATTTATCCTATTTCTTTGGTGTATCAAGGAATCTCTGACATAACTGAAAAAAAATTCAGTGCAAAAGTTGAATTAGTATAAATTTGATAAAACTGATTACAAATATGTAATAATTCAAGTTTTCAGACTCCATTTGACAGATTTTTATGAAGTGTTATAAATCAGTGGAGATACATAAAAATAAGGAATTCCATGAACTTCATGTAAATGTTTAACTATAACACATATTATTGAATTTTTATTTGTTTTTGGAAATTGTAGTGAGATAAGCAAAATGATATATAAAAATTTAATACTGAAGATTTTGATTTGGTTTAGTCCCATTTGTTTTTTTCCCCTGATATTATCCTCAAATATATATTTGAGATATCTGTGTAGTTGCCAAGTCATGTCCAACTCTTTACAGCCTCATGGACTGTAACCTGCCAGAGTCCCCTGTCCATGGGATTTTCCAAGGAAGAATACTGGAATGAGTTGCCATTTCCTCCTCCAGGGGATCATCCTGACTCAACTGAGGTATATATAGATGTATATATCCATACTTCTCCTATGGATTCTTCTACTATTGCTTCTCTTCCTGGTGCATCCTTTATTCTTTATTGCTTAGAGAAAAATATAATCACTAAGGCCTTTTTAAGTATTAAAGACAATATATGCCTTGACATGGGGTAGGCTTTTTAGGACAGGTGTATTCTTTGTGATGCATCACCACTCCAACCCATGCCATTAATGGAAGAGGGACTTATTTTGATAACATGATTATTTATAAATGAATACTATCTCATTTGGTAGTATAATAAGTATAATAATAAGTATAATAGAAGTATATCATACTTGTTTTCTTCACTGTAAAATTATGTTTTTGCTGTTGTTGGCATGACGTTTGGCTTTTACTTCACTTCTAATACATTTCTGATATTTTATTTTCTTATTTATTGAGCACATCGGAGAAGGCAGTGGCACCCCACTCCAGTACTCTTGCCTGGAAAATCCCATGGATGGAGGAGCCTGGAAAGCTGCAGTCCATGGGGTCGCTGAGGGTCGGACACGACTGAGCGACTTCACTTTCACTTTTCACTTTCATGCATTGGAGAAGGAAATGGCAACCCACTCCAGTGTTCTTGCCTTGAGAATCCCAGGGACGGGGAAGCCTGGTGAGTTGCTGTCTGTGGCAGACGACATGCTACGTACCAGGAATATATGAGATATAATCTATATAATACTGAAACAAAAAGTCATATCTCTCCCTCCCCACTTGGGGCTTGCTTTCTAGCAGGAAAGAGAAAGAATAAGTAAATAAGTGGGTTAAAATATTTTTAAATGGTCGTTATTGCTGTGGAGAAGAATAAGAGGAAATGGCAGAGGCTCAGTAAGAGAAATTTAACATAAGTGGATTAAGGAGAGTCTTGCTAATATAATGTTCAGTTCAGTTCAGTCGCTCAGTCGTTTCAGACTCTTTGCAATCCCATGAATCGCAGCACACCAGGCCTCCCTGTCCATCACCAACTCCTGGAGTTCACTCAGACTCATGTCCATTGAGTCAGTGATGTCATCCAGCCATCTCATCATTGGTCATCCCTTTCTTCTCCTGTCCCCAGTCCCTCTCAGCATCAGAGTCCTTTCCAATGAGTCAACTCTACGCATGAGATGGCAAAGTACTGGAGTTTCAGCTTTAGCATCATTCCTTCCAAAGAAATCCCAGGGCTGATCTCCTTCAGAATGGACTGGTTGGATCTCCTTGCAGTCCAAGGGACTCGCAAGAGTCTTTTCCAACACCATAGTTCAAAAGCATCAATTCTTTGGTGCTCAGCCTTCTTCATAGTCCAACTCTCACATTCATACATGACCACAGGAAAAACCATAGCCTTGACTAGACGGACCTTAGTCGGCAAAGCAATGTCTCTGCTTTTGAATATGCTGTCTAGGTTGGTCATAACTTTTCTTCCTAAGAGTAAACGTCTTTTAATTTCATGGCTGCAGTCACCATCTGCAGTGATTTTGGAGTCCAGAAAAATAAAGTCTGACACTGTTTCCACTGTTTCCCCATCTATTTGCCATGAAATGATGGGACCAGATGTCATGATCTTCGTTTTCTGAATCTGGAGCTCTAAGCCAACTTTTTCACTCTCCTCTTTCACTTTCATCAGGAGGCTCTTTAGTTCCTCTTCACTTTCTGCCATAAGAGTGGTTTCATCTGCATATCTGAGGTTATTGATATTTCTCCTGGCAATCTTGATTCCAGCTTCTGTTTCTTCCAGCCCAGCATTTCTCATGATATACTCTGCATAGAAGTTAAATAAGCAGGGTGACAATATACAGCCTTGATATACTTCTTTTCCTATTTGGAACCAGTCTGTTGTTTCATGTTCAGTTCTAACTGTTGCTTCCTGACCAGCGTACAGATTTCTCAAGAGGCAAGTTAGGTGGTTCGGTATTCCCATCTCTTTCAGAATTTTCCACAGTTTATTGTGATCTGCACAGACAAAGGATTTGGCATAGTCAATAAAGCAGTAACAGATGTTTTTCTAGAACTCTCTTGCTTTTTCGATGATCCAGCGGATGTTGGCAATTTGATCCCTGGTTCCTCTGCCTTTTCTAAAACCAGCTTGAACATCAGGAAATTCACGGTTCATGTACTGCTGAAGCTTGGCTTGGAGAATTTTGAGCATTACTTTACTAGCAAGTGAGATGAGCACAATTGTGCAGTAGTCTGAGCATTCTTTGGCATTGCCTTTCTTTGGGATTGGAATGAAAAATGACCTTTTCCAGTCCTGTGGCCACCGCTGAGTTTTCCAAATTTGTTGGTATATCGAGTGCAGCACTTTCACAGCATCATCTTTCAGGATTTGAAATAGCTCCACTGGAATTCCATCACCTCCACTAGCCTTGTTCATAGTGATGCTTTCTAAGGCCCACTTGACTTCACATTCCAAGATGTCTGGCTCTAGATGAGTGATCACACCATCGTGATTATCTTTTTGGCACAGTTCTTCTATGTATTCTTGCCACCTCTCCTCAGTATCTTCTGCTTTTGTTAGCTCTCTATCATTTCTGTCCTTTATTGAGCCCATCTTTGCATGAAATGTTCCCTTGGTATCTCTAATTTTCTTGAAGAGATCTCTCGTCTTTCCCATTGTGATATTTTCTTCTCTTTCTTTCCACTGATCACTGAAGAAGCCTTTCTTATCTCTTCTTGCTAGTCTTCGGAATTCTGCATTCAGGTGCTTTTATCTTTCCTTTTCTCCTTGGCTTTTCACTTCTCTTCTTTTCACAGCTATTTGTAAGGCTTCCCCAGACAGTCATTTTGCTTTTTTTGCATTTCTTTTCCATGGGGATGGTCTTGATCCCTGTCTCCTATATGATGTCATGAGTCTCATTCCATGGTTCATCAGGCACTCTATCAGATCTAGGCCTTTAAATCTATTTCTCACTTCCACTGTATGATCATAAGGGATTTTATTTAGGTCATACCTGAATGGTCTAGCAGTTTTCCCTACTGTCTTCAATTTAAGTCTGAATTTGGTAATACGGAGTTCATGATCTGAACCACAGTCAGCTCCTGGTCTTGTTTTTGTTGACTGTATACAGCTTCCCCATTTTTGGCTGCAGAGAATATATAATTAGGAGGAAATGAGGGATAAATTCTTTCAATATTAGGCCGAGGGAGTAGCAGCTCTAAAGGTCTTGAAATAAGAGGTTTCTTGGCATTGAAAACAAAACAAACAAACAAACAAACAAAAACTTGTGGAGGTGAGAATGACTGGAGGTTGTTGAGAAAGAAAGCTGAAGAACTGCAGCTGTCAAGGATTGGATAATGTGAGACCCTTGTAAGTACTTTAAGTTAACATGCTTTTTGAAATGGGAAAGCAGGGAAAGATTTGGGGCAGAGTGCCATAGTCTGATCTATATTTTAAAATAATCACTGACTTTTGTTTTGAGAATACTTTTCCAGCTAGAGCATAAGTAAGGAGACCAGCTATGTGGCTATGCCAACATATATTTTAAGAGTGTTCTCTATCTATGTAAGGTATAGTTCTGTAAGTGACTGATTTGATTTCATTTTCTTGGGCTGCAAAATCACTGCAGACAGTGATTGAAGCCATGAAATTAAAAGGTGCTTGCTCCTTGGAAGGGAAGCTATGAAAATCCTAGACATAATATTAAAAAGCAGAGACATCACTTTGCTGACAAAAGTCTGTATAGTGAAAGCTATGGTTTTTCCAGTAGTCATGTACAGATGTGAGAGTTGGTCCATAAAGAAGAATGAAAGGCAAAGAATTGATGCTTTCAAATTGGAGAAGTGCTTTCAAACTGGAGAAGACTCTTGAGAGTCCCTTGGACTGCAAGGAGATGAAACCAGTCAATTCTAAAGGAAATCAACCCTGAATATTCATTGGAAGGACTATTGCTGAAGTTAAAGCTTCAGTACTTTACCCAAGCTGAGTCACTGGAAAAGAACTTGATGCTGGGAAAGATTGAAGACAAAAAGAGAAATTATCCACCTATTTAATGGATATGGATTTGAGCAAACTCCAGAAGGCAGTGTAGGACAGAGGAGTCTGGCATGAGGTCACAAAGAATCACACATGACTTAGGGACTGAACAAAAATAGGTACACTGTCTACTTTCTTGGAGGTTATAATCTAACAGTATGTTGTTTTAGAGCTTTTATTCATTGTTTTTAATATTTTTTCTTTTCCTTTTCAGCTAGATTTTGTATCATTTTAAAACTGAATTAGGTATCCAATTATGTACTTTTCAATTTGTTCATTTACTCATCCATTCATGGAGCAATCAAAAGCCTGCATGCCATGTTCTGAGATAAAGATATCTCTCAGATAAGCTACATATTGCTGGCACTGAGTGACTGTTCAACAAAGTCTTCAAGAGTTGAACTGAGTTGAATATTGGGAGTAACAAAAAACTGGGAAGATGACTAAAGGGTTAAGAAAAAATATGATAAGATGTGGTTAGTATGCAGGCAAATTAGGCTCTCTGTGTTGAAGCTGCTGAATTTAATGGCTTTTGGAGATCACTGATAAGCTTATGTATTCTTAGTGTACTTTAGTAACCTCCATTGTCAATGCAGAACAGTAATGCATGCTGACCTTTCAAAGATGTAAGAGAAAGAGCATGCAAATAATTGTATACAAATGATTAAGCTGAGATTGATCCAATATAAATGCTAACTATAAAAGGAGACAGTTCACTTCATGCTATGATTTCAATGCAGAAGGAAACATCAGACCACTGAATACTCTTCTCATATATGAAAAACACATGAAAATACATTCAGCATTCACAACTATAGTAAATATTTGTTCAGAGCTTTTGTAAGTACCAGGTTTTCTTTAAAAATGAGATATTTCTTCTTCTTCTTTTTTAATATGGTAATGAAGCAAATAAAAATGTGTGATACCATCTTATAATTTTCTAGGTATAATATGGAGAGGTGGACTTACTGATATATCACTTAGAACAGTCTCTTCTCCCCTGATCATTCAAATGGAAGGGAAAATATCACTGTTAAAGAGTGAAAATCTTTAAATTTTTATTTGTCATATTTATCTGGAAAGCTCTTATGAATTATAAAGATCTATTCAATTAAATTATAACCTCAGATAAAATGTTTAGCTGCAATTTTTACTCTTTATGCCAAATTTTCATCATTAATAAAAATAAGGTAGTGATTGATTACTTTATGAAAAAATTCCAATTTGCATATTGCTATAGATATTAACTTTGGTGTAGACTCCTTGTTTCTACATTATTTTTAAGTAAAGTAGACCTGATAACAGAGATCCTGATGGAATAGGACAGAGGGCTTACTTACGGAAAAATGTTACGTTGTATTACTCTTCAACAATGCTCCTTTTGCTTGATACTGTATAAATTTGAGAGGAAACCCTATAATTAACCATGTATTTTCCTAACTTTGAATATCATAAATTTGCTTTCACTTCTTTTTAATGTTTTAATAGATTCAATTATGCAAAATAGATTCTTTTATATGCCTTCAATCACATCATTGTATTTGTGAGATTCATAGTGTTTCATGCAGTAGTTCAGTCATTTTTTTATTGAGATAGTCTAATCTATTAAGTAAGGAGCTTCCCTGGTGGCTCAGATGGTAGAGAATCCACCTGCAATGGAGGAGACCTGGGTTGGTAATATCCTCAGAAGGAAATGGCTACTCACTCCAGTATTCTTGACTGAAGAATCCCACGAACAGAGGAGCCTGGTGGGCCATGGTCTATGTGGTTGCAAAGTGTCAGACACGACTTGAAAGTGAAAGTGAAAGTGAAGTCGCTCACTCATGGCCGACTCTTTGTGACCCATGGACGGTAGCCCACCAGGCTCTTCCGTCCATGGGATTCTCCAGGCAAGAATACTGGAGTGGTTGCCATTTCCTTCTCCAGGGGATCTTCTCGGCCCAGGGATCGAATCCAGGTCTCCCACACTGCAGGCAGATGCTTTAACCTCTGAGCCACCAGGGAACACGAACTTAGCAAATAAATAACAACAATGCAATAATAACCAAATGTTTTTCAGAGTGTTTCCAATATAACATAAGAGTTTTAATTAAGGTACATTGTCACCAACAATTGCATTTTTTTTTTCAGCCATTCTGATGGAGGTGATTTTGCATTTAGTTTAAGTTATAGTGAGATTTTTTGTTTAAATTTAGGTTAGATTATGTTGTTCAATTTGAGCTGTCTTGACATCTTAAAAATACTGTTGTCTTCTGATCCATGTGCAAGTTTAAACTGAATGTTTAGCTCTTTAATTGCTCATTGCAATATTTTATAGTTTTCCATGTCCATCTTTTTACAGCATTTTCCCTGAATAGTTAATATCTAAGAATGCTACTGCATATTGTACTTTTAAATTTTTTAATTTTGAAATGCTTCTTGCTGTAGATAGAAATAGAGTTGATTTTTATATTAATTTTATACCCTAATCCCTAGCTAAGTCCATTTATCAGTGCTAATAGCTTAGAAATAAGGCAGTTTTGATTTCAGTCTTAAGGTTTTTATCTTGTTTTCATGCCTTATCACATTAGCTAGAATTACAATGTTGAAAGATAGTGATGAGAACAGATGTGCTATCTCCCTGTCTGATGTAAGTTATAGGTTTTTCTTAGATCAGTTAGTCATTACAGTCACTCAGTCGTTTCAGACTCTGCAACCTCATAGACTGCAGCACGCCAGGTTTCCCTGTTCATCACTAAGTCCCAGAGCTTGCTCAAACTCGTGTCCATTGAGTTGATGATACTATCCAATCATCTCACCCTCTTTTGTCTCTTTCTTCTCCTACCTTCAATCATTCCCAGCATCAGGGTCTTTTCCAATAAGTAAGTTATTTGCATCAGGTGGCCAAAATATTGGAGCTTCAGCTTCAGCATCAGTCCTTCCAATGAATATTTAGTATTGACTTCCTTTTGTAGTCCAAGGGACTCTCAAGAATCTTCTCCAACACCACAATTCAAAACCATCAATTCCTCAGTGCTCAATTTTCTTTATGGTACAACCCTCACATCCATACATAACTATTGGAAAAACCATTTTCTTAAATATACTTTATGATTTTAGGAAGCCTTCTTATACTTTTAATTTGCTGAGATTTTAACAGGAATGGATATTAAATTTGTTGTCACAGTTTGTGTATCTCTTGATAGGATCACATGATCTTTTTTTTTTTTCATTCAACTAATATTGGAAATTATATTGATTTTTTAGATGTTATCCCAACCTTTATTCTTGAGATAAATTCCAAATCTTCTTATTTTAGATTATTGGATTTATTATTAATACAGGATATTTTCTGTCCTTTACCTCTTGTAATTTATTTGCCTATATTTTGGAATCGGAGTAATGTTGACCAATTCTGTCATCTTTTGTTTAATCTGCTTTTTATCCCTTTATAATGTTTTGAATTTCACATATTTTATTTATCAGTTATTGAATGTCCATTTGATTTCCCCAGATTAATTTGGTGATATATTATCATTCTAAATGCTCTGTAAAGCTTCGAGTATTTTCCTGGATATACTCAGTGTGTGCTTAGTTGCTCAGTCATGTGTGACTCTCTTGAGATCCCATGTATTGTAGCACATCAGACTCCTCTGCCCATGGAATTTTTCAGGCAAGAATATCAGAGCGGGTGGTCATTTCCTTCTCAGGGGATCTTCCTGGCTTAGGGCTGAAATCTGAGTCTCCTGTACTGCAGGCAGATTCTTTGCCACTAAGCTACAAGGGAAACCCTTTCCTGGATATATTAATGATATTATTTTATAATCCTTTTCAAGGTGGGAGGGGGGGTTCAGGATTGGGAACTCATATACACCCGTGGCAGATTCATGCCAATGTATGGTAAAACAATACAGTATTGTAATGTAAAATAAAGTGAAAATAAAAATTAATAAATAAATAAATTTCCTATAAATCAGTTTCTCTCTTCCAGTTATCATTTTGTGAATGTATTTTTAAAAATTCTTGAGTAGACCTCTCAAATTTTTATTGAATAGTGGATGTTGTCCAGGTACATTTTAAGGAGCCCTGATGATGTTATATTTCTTCTGAGGTTCTTCCTTTCCTTCAGTGTCTGGTAATGTTAATCAAAGATGATGCTGATTGCCATTTTGATAAGGATAAGGCTATCTCTGTTTCATCTTCCTCTCCCTCAGAGTTTCAAACAATTGTCTTTTATGACATATTCTTGGCAGGTCTGAATTTAAATATTTTACTTAGGACATTGCTTAAAATAATACCATATGCATTAGGGATTTCTCACATGTTTTTCATCTCCTAGTCTACACCAACTCAGAATATGGCTATTGGCCTGTAAAAATTTCTAATTATATTCTAGATGATATCTAAGTTTATGATACATTTTATTCTGATTTCTGTGGCTGTGGACCTCTCTCACTGGAATTAAGTAAGAATTCTCAGATGATTACTTCTGTCTTGAATCAGCAAATACTGCTGAGATAAAAGTAACTGAAGTGATCTCAAGTTTTGAGGCCTTCTCCTTCTTTATAGCTTTTTTTGGATCTTGCTATTTCATTGGCTTACTACAAGTTTTAAATTAATATTTTTCCCTGTGGTTTACTTTTTTTAAATGATTTTTTTTTTTTTTTGCAAAAAACACTATTATAACTCCCAAACTACCAACTGTTAACTAAATGCAAAACACTCTGGTCTCTTTGTGAAAAGTTTTCTCAGCATTTGAATGGTTTTTAGTTTTCTGGCACAGCAGTATATTCTAGAAGTTTAAATTATGTTTTCTCTTCCAAACCTTAGATCATTTACTTTTCCAAGACACCTAAGTTTCAATCATAATTAAAGGATAAGCAAGCATCTCTTGGTATAAGGAAGTGAGCAATTTGTTTGAGTTTGCCACATTGATTTTAATGTGTTTTGAGTGAAAAATGAGATGGATATATCCAGAAAGTCAGAAGGGTCTAAATGTTTGATAGATGTAAATAGTAAATATAAATATTTGGGAGTATTAAGAGCCATGGATATAGAATTGAATCATCCTATATAATCTGTTCAGAATAAACAGAGAAGATAGAGTGGGGCCCTATAGAACACTTAATATTTAAGGCAGTTCTTAAACAAAGTCTATATGACTATTATGAACTACTCAAGACATCGTTATAGTCAAATGCTTAAGAAACCAGTAACACTTTTTTAGTTTATTGAATTTGGTAAATTTAATACAGATAAGTCAATGCCTTATTATAGTTTATATACACTGCATATGCATATTTCAGAGGGGCATTTTTAATAAGAAATGTAAGTGAACACCACCCTCAGGACACTAAATAAATAAACTTCTTGACTCATTAATATGTATGTACATTCCAAAGTGTCAAAACAGATCTTATTAGTAACTACTGAGTGTTAACATATTATAGGCAATGGACATATCTTTCAATAAATGAGAATTATGAAGATTAACATGCTTTATGTATAAGTTCTGTTCAGGCACATCATATTACCATTTGAGGTAACTGCTGCCGCTGCTGCTGCTGCTAAGTCGCTTCAGTCCTGTGCGACTCTGTACAACCCCATACACGGTAGCCCAAGAGGCTCCACCGTTCATGGGATTTTCCAGAAAAGAATACTGGAATGGGTTGCTATTGCCTTCTCCGTTGCAGTAACTACATATTGCTAATTGCCTACTTTTGATTCCTTTTATCAAACTATGGCATATGCATTGTACTCTCACTTTAATAAGAAAATAAATACTATGTTTAGTTCAGTTCAGTCACTCAGTCTTGTCCAACTCTTTGTGACTCCATGAACCACAGAATGCCAGGCCTCGATGTCCATAACCAACTCCGAGAGCCTATTCCAACCCATGTCCATCAAGTCGGTGATGCCATCCAACCATCTCATCCTCTGTCATCCCCTTCTGTTCCAGTCCTCAATATTTCTCAGCATCAGGGTCTTTTTAAATGAGTCAGCTCTTTGTATCAGGTGGTCAAAATATTGGAATTTCAGCTTCAACATCAGTCCTTCCAATGAACACCCAGGACTGATCTCCTTTAGAATCGACTGATTGGATCTCCTTGCAGTCCAAGGGACTCTCAAGAGTCTTCTCCAACACCACAGTTCAAAAGCATCAATTCTTCAATGCTCAGCTTTCTTTATAGTCCAACTCTCACATCCATACATAAACACTGGAAAAACCGTAGCCTTGACTAGACGGACCTTTGTTAGCAAAGTAATGTCTCTGCTTTTTAATATGCTGTCTAGGATGGCCATAACTTTTCTTTCAAGGAGTAAGCATCTTTTGATTTCATGGCTGCAGTCACCATCTGCAACATTCTTGGAGCCCAGAAAAATAAAGTCAGCCACTGTTTCCAATGTTTCCCCATCTATTAGCCATGAAATGATGGGACCAGATGCCATGATCATAGTTTTCTAAATGCTGAGCTTTAAGCCAAATTTTTCACTCTCCTCTTTGACTTTCTTCAGTAGGCTTTTTAGTTCTTCTTCACTTTCTGCCATAAGAGTGGTATCATCTGCATATTGGAGGTTACTGATATTTCTCCCGGTAATCTTGACTCCAGCTTGTGCTTCTTCCAGTCCATCATTTCTCATGATGTACTCTGCATAGAAGTTAAATAAGCAGGGTGACAATATACAGCCTTGACATACTCTTTTTCCTATTTGGAACCAGTCTGTATTTCCATGTCCAGTTCTAACCGTTGTTTCCTGACCTGCATATAGGTTTCTCAAGAGGCCTGGTATTCCTATCTCGTTCAGAATTTTCCACAATTTTGTGATTCACCTAGTCAAAGACTTAGCGTACTCGATAAAGCAGAAATAGATGTTTTTCTGGAACTCTCTTGTTTTTTCGATGATCCAGCGGATGTTGGCAATTTGATCTTATTCCTCTGCCTTTTTTAAAACCAGCTTGAAGATCAAGAAATTCATGGTTCACGTATTGCTGAAGCCTGGCTTGGAGAATTTTGAGCATTACTTTACTAGCATGTGAGATGAGTGCAATCGTGTGGTAGTGTGAGCATTCTTTGGCATTGCCTTTCTTTGGGATTGGGATGAAAACTGACCTTTTCCAGTCCTGTGGCCACTGCCAAGTTTTCCAAATTTGCTTGCATATTGAGTGCAGCACTTTCACAGCATCACCTTTCAGGATTTGGAATAGCTCTACTGGAATTCCATCACCTCCACTAGCTTTGTTCGTAGTGATGCTTTCTAAGGCCCACTTGACTTCACATTCCAAGATGTCTGGCTCTAGGTGAGGGATCATACCATCGTGATTATGTGGGTCATGAAGATCTTTTTTGTAGAGTTCTTCTGTATATTCTTGCCACATCTCCTTAATATCTTCTGCTTCTGTTAGGTTTCTACCATTTCTGTCCTTTATTGAGCCTATCTTTGCATGTAATATTCCCTTGGTATCGCTAGTTATCTTGAAGAGATCTCTAGTCTTTCCCATTCTATTGTTTAACTCTATTTATTTGCATTGATCACTGAGGAAGCCATTCTTATCTCTCCCTGCTATTCTCTGGAACTGTGTATTCAAATAGGTATATTTTTCCTTTTCTCCTTTGCTTTTCACTTCCCTTCATTTCACAGCTATTTGTAAGGCCTTCTCAGACAGCCATTTTGCTTTTTTGCATTTCTTTTTCTTGGGGATGGTCTTGAATCTTTTCTCCTGTACAATATCATGAACCTCCATCCGTAGCTTATCTTATTACCAGAAGATCATTGTAGTCTTCTGCCTTGCATTCTGTCACCTCCGAATCTAACAGTGAGAAACGTGGCTTCCAACATCCACCATTTTTTTTACTTAATAGTATCAATTCTGTGATATCAGAAATGTTAACCCAAGTGGGAAGCAGTTTTATTAACTAAAATACAGTGCTTACATTCAATTTACTTTGTCTTTACTCTTATGTACTTCACTCATTTCCAAAGTTAGGCTAACAAAGTTAGGCTAACACTTTTTTCCACCTGCCTCCCTAGATACTCTTTTCAGGGTCTTGGTTTTTTTTTTTTTTTCCTTGGAATCTTTCAATTTTCTAATTATATATTTTAAAATGTTCATTTATTAAAGTGCAACTAATAGCTTTCCAAAAATAATATATCATCTTGAAAAGCAAATTAATTACCCTTAGGTAAATACAATATATAGAGAAATCACATTTTATACTCTTTCTTTGATTAACCCAGAGCCCACATCTATAATAGCTGTATATTAAAAATACTTAAGGGAGTACTTAAACATTTTCACTGATATTTAAATCAAAATTTTATTTCTTTTATTTTAAAATATTTTCTCAATATCATTTCAAAACTATTATCCTAACCTATCCCTTACTTTCCTGACCAGTTTGAAGGTTTTCTGTAATATATAGTGTACTGTACTGATGATTGAATTGTATGGAAATGCTGTATATTGGGGACCAAAAGGCTATAAATGAAAAGTTAGAAAACAATTCAAATAGAAATAATATATAAGAGAATGAAAAATAAGAGGCAGGTGACCACTTGCTCCCATTGGCTGTGGTAGGGAGTATGCTAACTAGTTCTCTCTACCAAATAAGTATCCTTCTGTGCACTATCTGACAGTAATCCAACAGAAATGAGATGGAGAAAAATAGTGGTTTAACTGAAATAAATAAGGTTTTCATCAATTACAAATTAGTTTCATGAAAAACAGAAAAGAAAAAAATATTTCTGTCCTCAACATTATCAGTTTATATCCATTCATTTAAAAAATATTTTCTTTTTGTCTGTTTTAAAAATAATTGTCACAGAACCAATAAAATTCAAGCTTTGTTTATTTTAGATGTGGTAAAAAAGAAACATGTTTAGAAATAAGCCACAAGGCAGTAAAATTGATTTCTGGTTTATCTGGTGTAGCTTCAAGTCCCTCTTTGAGTCAAGGAATAATTGATTGCTGGAAGCCTTGTAGGAGTGGTTAAAAATTGATAAATGTTGAAGCAGACACCATGGTTTATAGCTTTCTAAGAGTTGTGGAACCTCTATATTTCTCTCATCACCATCTCTAGATCATGAGGTAAAATTTAAAAGACTTTTTTTCTTTTTCTTTGTAAATTACATCCAGCTATTCAGGAACCCCAAGGCTGAAGAGGACCATGGGTATCTTTTAATTAGATGGGCAAATGTATGATTTATAAATGCAAGTTGTATATTGGGTAGTATTTTATTGCTTTTGCATTAGCTACACTAGTTAGAGCAAAAACATTTGACCGTCATTTTATAAATGACCAGTTAGCAATCATTTAAAGTTTAATCTTTACTAATAAATAATATTAAAATTAAGATATTGAAAGTTCTGCAGTGTTTCTCTGATTCACAGATTTATAATCATTGCCTTTAGGACAGGAAGAGAATGAAAAACATGATAAAATCTAGCCCACTTTTTTATTTATTAACTATTGTTCTTTCATTATATAGGGGCTGATTTTTTTTTCTTAAAGTCAAAAGATGAAATTCTCTAGTTGTAACTTTTT
>SJYC01013557.1:0-21664 GCA_006408675.1 Madoqua kirkii | reverse complement strand
AAGATCTGGGAGAATGACAACGAAACATGTATACAATCATATGGGAGATGAAGCACCAGTCTATGTTCAATACAGGATACAGGATGCTTGGGGCCGGTGTACGGGATGAACCGGGGGGATGGGCAGGGAAGGGAGGTGGGAGGGGGCTTTAACATGGGGAGATCGTCCACACCTGTGGCTGATTCATGTCAATGTATGGCAGAACCAATGCAGTGCTGTGAAATGGAATAAGCATTAAACAAAAAATAAAAATTAAAAAAAAAAATTACCTAATATACAACTATGCCATGCAAATAATTTTGTTCATAGATAAAGGTGAAGTTTCTTATAGTTTAAAAAAAGTATTTCACATGGCACCTGAAAACATGTTGGAGAGATTTATACCAATATATACTTTAACACCCATTTTATACAATAACAGAACTCTAATATAAATAAACACCTTCTATGCTAAATTAAGTCAAGCTAAATTTTATATTAAATATCAGTTTGTCTCAAAAATAAAATTTATGAAAACTGTGTTTAGCAGTAATAAAGTAAATCTTTATATATTATAATTCTTATAATTTTTAATGTTTAGCATAAATTTACATTGAAGGCGGTTTCAAAGAATTACTTTAAAATACACTTTGAAAAGCATAAATATGTTTTCTGTGTCTATATTAAAGAGTTTTACTACTATTTCCTTTCTAAGAACTTAACAGTAATCTGAGATAAACTATATGGAAATAGAAAAAATATATATATATAGTAAACCTCACTGTTCTTTTCCCCAGGCTGATTTCAATGGACAGAGAGGTATATTAAATACCAGTGATGAACTGATTTATGTTGTTACCTTATATTCCTATATACCAGATCCCAGGCATGCCCTGCTACCATAAATAATGCTTCATATACATCATTTGAGGAATTTATATTTTTAATGAATATATGGGGAAACAATGTATGAAATGCTCCCTCAGGTAACATGAGGTAAGTAGGCATAGCATTCTTGATTTTAAAATGTCCAAATTAAATCAACTAGCTTACTCAGCAAATTCCAGAGAATGCAAAGGGAATAGCCTTTTAGAACCTAGAGACATACAAAATAGATGATGATATGCTCCAATATTTCCTAAACCCATCAAGTTATTATATACTTAGAAATAATTCAAGTGTATTTCTTTCAGTAAGGCAAAAAGCTATAAAAATGGATCTTATTCTCATAAGCTTAAGAAGTTCACTCAAGACTACTCTGTAAATATCATTGGACACACATAATAATATATGCGCAAGACTAGGAGATGATGTTAATATTCCTAGTGAGACTCTGCTGAATAAACTTAGCAATATTAAAAAAAAATGTGCTGTCTTATTTGGTTTCAAATTAACTTTGCTATCATACTTACGTAAAACTCTTGCAATTGTGGATTAGTTAAATGTTTAAGTTTTAAAAGACTTGTGATCTGCTCTTCAGTCTTCAGTGTAGTCTTCGTTTAATTTAATTTATGCTGTCTGACTCCCACAGCATAGAATACATTGTTCTTTGGTGCTAAGTGAATTTCAATGATAACTAAGAGACAATATCAATTTCTAAAACTTGGCTATTTGTAGGGGAGAAGAATCAGTAAAGGTCTCCTATATGGCAGTGACAAAGAAAATAGAAGTATGTATGTGTCACTGTTAATTATAATACAGTGTGGAGAAAGCATTCTTACTTATTTGAACAGATATTATAGAGAGTTGGCTTTTCAGTGTCTGGGCCAGTGCATATGAATGGCAGAATGGAATGAATATTATCAGACTGTCAGAATTGGCACTTAAGTAAAAGAAAATACTTATATGGACATGTGTATTGAGAGAAGCAGTTCTTAGGTTGATAAGGAGTCTGGTGCCCCCCAGATGGAGAAAATGACAGACTTTTGTTTGTTTGTTTACCTTGTTTTGTCTTAGTCACTGCTGCTGCTGCTAAGTCACTTCAGTCATTTCTGACTCTGTGAGACCCCATAGATGGCAGCCCACAGGCTCCTCTTTCCCTGAGATCTCCAGGCAAGAACACAGGAGTGGGCTGCCATTTCCTTCTCCAATACATGCATGCATGCTAAGTCACTTCAGTTGTGTCCGACTCTGTGCGACCCTGTGGACAGCAGCCCACCAGGCTCCTCCGTCCACAGGATTCTCTAGGCAAGATTACTGAGTGGGTTACAATTTCCTTCTCCTGTCTTAGTCACATAAGACATTTTTTTTCTTAAGCTCTAAGTTGTTATGGCAACAATCTATTTCTTCTAAGACTAACTTTCTTTAAGCCCACAGCTAATGATTATACAACTAAACAATTCATCTTACTCAAGGGTATGTTTTCCTTAAACTCTATACTAATGATTATATAACAACAATGTACCTTGCTTGAGGATATTTTACTTCTTAAGAACCTTCTGAATAATAAGATCTTGATAAGACTAGTGAGTGGGGCACTCTCTGTCCCTTTCTTATATCTATGTCCTAAGCTTAGTCTTTTTCACTCTAATAAATCTTTTGCCACACAAAGCTCTCAGTTACTGAAGTCACGTCTTTGATGCTGAACTGAAACTCTCTCCTTTGGAGATCATGAATCCAACACCATTCACCATAAGTTATAAATATATGGTTAGAAAAAAATTCATCAAAGTGGTGGCTTCCTGTGGTTGTTAAAATTGCTCATAATTAAAATGTTTTTGTTGTTAAATGTTAAACATTTTCTAAGTCATCTACAATAAATATGTTACTATACATAAATTTACTTTATATTATATATATATATATTTAAGAATTACATTGCTACAAAGATGGTTTAAATTAGCTGATAAATATTTATAATTTAAAAATAAGTATCCAATGTTATTATATATATTTTTTCCTTTGGTGATTTTTATATAGACATTGTAGCATACATCTTTTAAAGGTGCCATTTTTAAGCTAGACTAAGTTTGAATGCTAGAGGAAGAACTTGGGCTTGCATAACAGAAAAATATTTAAAACTTAGATAGGAACGTTAGTTAATTTCTACTTATCATAATTTCCCCATGTGTATTAATAATGACAACTATAGGTCTTACCTCATAGGGCTGCTGTGAATTTTAAATGAGATATTATTTGGAAAACATATAAGAACTTCACAGAGTAACTTAAAAAATCTTAATATCAGTAGTAAAATTTTATATGTTCTGTTCTTCTGTATATGTCTCAGTAATAGAATAGATCTATCAGGCATATAATTTAAATTATCGTCATCTGAATTTACCACTGCCCTGAGAGGCAGTCCATAATAACTAATTTATACTCAGGTATTAATGACTAAACAGGCCTTTCTTGTATAGGTCAGGAAAGAATGATAAAATGTTGAACTGATGGGAATAAGTAAAAAGTGGGAAGACTAGAGGATTAAGACAGGAAGAGTCCACAGAAATAGAAGTAAAGATTGCAAATTTTAAAAAGAGCTAAATAATGAAACTATTTTTTTTGATGACTGACAATGATGCTTGTCCCCAAAGCCTAAATGCAAAATCCTTCCTTTTCGAAGTACTAAGAAAAAATTACAATCACTGTCTATCAGAAACTTTTAATGTCTTTTTGCTATAAATTGAAGATTATTTTAGGTAGCACATGCCAAATACATTCCTGCAGGAGTATATTCCTTAGGGAAGTACATACCTAGGTGAATAAAGAAGCATCAATTAAATGTCTTGGTGAGTCACCTGCAATATTTATGTCTTTTATTTTTAATTCAAATATAGTTTATAATATTATGTTAATTTCTGTTGAGCAACAAAGTGATTTACTTATACATCTATTTTCTTTTTAATATTATTATTCAAATTATTTTCTGCTTTGGTTTAAATATAGTTCCCATATGTATCTTTGTAGTATGCAAGAGAAAGCATATAATCATTAAGGAATTCTATGGTGTGAAACTTTTAGACATAGACTCAAGAACAGATTTACCTTATTTTATGTAGTATTTGAAATTATGTATTTCTTTCTTTTTTCTTTATTGTCAAGATATATAAGAAAAAATCATAACAAAATTGGTTCATTCCTCCTACTTCATTTTTTAATCAGCATCTGTTATTTATTTACTTTGATTCATTATGGCCCTATTTTAGATTCATTAAAAGATCTGAGCTGCCCCAAATGGTTTTTTACTTTAGCAGTTCAGGTGTCATGGCCAGAGTCAACCAGGACTGCTGACTTCAGATCAGAGCACCTGTGAGATTAGCTAACTCATATGCAATGCCAGAACTATTTTGATCTAGAATAATTGACTTGGCCAGAGTGTGGGATCAGTAGTGTCATTTACCAAATTTATTTTGGTATGATTAGTTGCAGAGAAGAATTTTCCAGAGGAATCGGGCTCCCAAATCTCCATAAACTTCACAGGTTTAGATGTTCAGAAATGGATTTTGGAGTGATTGCTGTGATCTTTGACAGCCTTAGTATATCATTCTCTTGGGCTTTGTCTTTTAGCAAACTTTTGGTGAACAGAAATCACAGATGATAGATTCATCACAAAAGGCCATGTACATTAAAACCTTTAAACATTCTGAAGTAACTCTCTAATAGAGTCACAAAAGACTAATGCCCTTATGGCTCTCTGACTGTTCTCTTTTTGTAAATCAAGACCAGACACACATGCACACCTTCACACACATGTTCATATCAAACATATGTACACATCACACACAAATACTATATACATTAAGAAATAGGATAGCCAAATTTGTAGCCTAACTTTATCAATTATGCAAGTTATAACAGCATATATTTTATATTCTTAACCTTATAATTGACTTCTATTTTTTAACCTAGTCTTTGTCCTATTATCTCATTTTTCTCACTAACATATTTTAATATCAACTATTTTAGCAATTTTTTGCAACAAATATGGTACATATTAAAAAATAAATTTTATAAGCTGTTCTGTAGTGATAAGCAAACTGTAATCTCTTTTGCGAAGACTAATCAAGTTTATGAAAAGATATAGTCTCAGATCCTACAAAGAGGAGTTAGGAACTGGAGGACTTTAGTCTAGAGCAGCTTAACACAAAGAAATTGTTTGGCAATGCAGCTGTTTTTAACATACAGCTAGCTTGGTCAACTGGGACAGGATGGCCTCAGAAGAATTATCGGTTTTGGCTATCAGTGACTCCCTCTAGAAATATCTACATTGTATCACCTACCAGGGATGGAGATTTTGAGAGGGTGGAAATTTTGAGAGGATGGAGTAAGTTTCTCACCACTAGAACTAAAATATGCCCTAGATTAGCACTCTCCAAACTTTACTTTTTGTATACAAGTTTCTATTAATAGCTTCTTTTTTAATGCAACATACTATACACACATATACCATGTACACCTGTGGCTGATTCATGTCAATGTATGGTGAAACCAATACAGTATTGTAAAGCAAAATAAAGTTAAAATAAAAAAAAAATTTTTAAGGCAAATTTTATCAACCTGGCTTATATATCCCTTGCAAAACATTAGTCCTTCTAATTATCTTTTTTCTGTATTCACTCATACTTTATCATCAAACTCTTCTGAACTCCCGTTGCTTGATTTTACTTCTCAAAGGCACTCATTGTGTCCTTGAAATATTCACAGTCCTCAGTCTTATCAGTGAGCTTTCACTTCTGTGTCTTAAGATCTTACAAGCGAATAACTGTGCCCATATTACACTCCTTCCCAACACACACACACAAAAGTTACGGAAATGAAATTTATAGCTCTTGTAATGCCATGCCACTATCAATTCTGTTCTAGCCTAGGTAGATATTTTGCATACCACACATACTTACCTCCTTGGCCTATGAATATCCAATCATTTTACTCACTGTATAACTGGAAAGGATTTCTTGAAACACTAAGTATATCATTCCCAGATTTAAATTTCTTTAACTTTTATTATCCTACATATAAAATCTCAACTTTTACCATTACTGGCAGGGATTTTTTGATCTAATTCTACATTAGATTTCAGCATTAACCACCTGATCTGCTTGAGGTTTATTGAATTGCTGGCACTTCCTGAGAATGCGTTATTCTCTCTCACTTTGGGGACTTCAAGATCTGAGTTTTGCTTTCTCCCTAGAAGGTTGTTAATGTTTGAAACATTAAAGGAATTAATTTTACAGAAAAAAATTTTATAACATTGTATTAATTTAAGGAATAATTTGATGTATGTATATATTGCAAAATATAGCTAACATCCATCACTTCATATAATTACATCTTTTTCCTTGATCTGACCTTAAGTCAATAAAGTAATCCTAGTTATTGAATATCTCCAGAAATGCACCGTAAAGTAATGGGGGTTATATCCCCAACATTCAGTGGCATAAGAGAGATTCAATATTTAAATGCATTGAATTAAATTTAGTTATTGCATTAAATGCAATCAAACTGGCTCTAACATGAAAGGAGGGATGGATTATTTTTTAGAAAGTAGTAGAAGTGAACCCAATGAATGAGCACTACTGTGAAATACATTTTAACTGAAAATACTAGAAAACTTCCAACATACTTATCTAAAAATGGACTGTGCTATCTTGAGACACAGTAAGTTTCTCACCACTGGAATTAAAATATGCTCTAGATTAGCAGTCTCCAAACTTGCTGCTTGTACAAAGGCTTCTTTTAGTGTCTTTTTTAGTGAGACATACCAAACATATGGTTACTCTGGTGGCTTAGTGTAAAGAACCTGCCTGCAATGCATGAGACTCGGGCTCAATCCCTGGTTCAGGAAGATGCCCTGGAGACAAAGCAAGTAGACACCTGTCCTCAAGTCAGAAAGAAAGCTCTCACTAGGAACTAAATTAGCTGACACTTTGATGGACTTCTCGGCCTCTAGAATTATGATATATACATTTCTGTTGTTTAAGCCACCACTTATGTTATTTTGTTATGGCAGGTTGAGCAAACTAATAGAGATGACTTTAAAAAAAATCTTTACCATTTTCTTCCTGTGTATTAATTAATTATTTTGTGTATCAGCCTAGATTCTTGCTCCTGATTTGGAAATTATTATGAGTCTGTGTGATAATATTTTAAAACAATTACAGTTTATATTTTTGGTTTGAAAATCTTATTTTGGGAATAGCACTGAATTTGAAAACATTAGAAAATACATTAGGTGTGCTATGCTTTTATTATGCAACCAAATGGTTAATGGAAGTATTCAACATTTTCTGTATGCTGATAAACATGATTCAGTGGCTTATAAGCAAAATATTGTAAACTGGCACTCCTGGGGTATGGCATGATATAAAAGAAGATCATTTTGTTAACTTACTAATCTTAGATTTTCACTCTTACTAGTTAAATTTAGTTCTCATAACTCCATAAATTATTCACTATAACATCTACTTCCAAATCATGAAATATTGTCCTGATCAAAGGAAGATGAAAACACAAAGTTCTTAAAGGAAATGCATATCCCTAGAGTATCTTGGCTATATACACTTCCAGCTTACAGCTGTGTGTATTTGGAAGGACACCAGACAATTCTGGGGAAGATTTCTACTCTACCAAATTATTGGAGATAGGAATAAAGTTTACTTCCCAAATATTTAGTGTATCCATGATTAAATAACCTATTTGAAATGTTACTTCAAAAATTAACGTCATATTTTGGCCAACAATTTTATGTTATCATTTGAGTTCTCATAAAATTATTTCTAAAACAGACCCCATTTTTATACTTAGAAACTTTACTGTGTTGTTTTGATCTTTATAATCTATTTTTAAAAATCACATTGTATCTTCTCTAGTCTCTAGCCCAAAGCAAGTCAATACTTTCTTCTACTCTTCTCTCTTTCTTCTTGTATATAAATGATTCTAGAGAGTGGAACAGAGAGGACCAAAAAAAAAAAAAAAGTGGAATTTACAAATATTAGAGAACTCACACCACTTTTTCATAATGAAAGGAGTGAATATTTCTAAGATATATTGGTGTTATAGATTCAGACCCTGATATAGATTTTTATGCTATGTACTGGGGACTCCATACTGACAAATCTGAATTTTAAAGATGTAGAGGCCTGTTTGCATACTGGGTTTTCTGGAGAAGGAAAGCCAGATCTGAGGTCTTTCAGTCCTAGTTGTCATGGATGTAATCTGCTCACACTATGCTGTCTGCTAGTTCCGATTTGTCAACTCTTAAAATGCATTGGGTCTGCATCTTTACCTCACCATGTTGTAAATCATCTGTCAGAACCTTTGTCAGAGCAAATTTGCAAAAGTATAATAATGGTTTATCTTAACTATCATCACCAATTTTGCTAAAATAGAAATGATTTATTTGTATGGAGTTTGTCATTTTTCTTAAGAAAAAAGTTAAAAACATCATGAATATCTGGGAGAAAGAGAGTGGCAGAATTCAAGAATAGTCTATGCAATGGAAAAGTATTTCACCTGCAAAATGATTTTGAAGAATATTTGTTGAGAAATTTATCTGGAAAAATTATCTTACTCTGGACTGCAAAAAGAAAAAGGAGGATGGGTCAAATTTTATTGTCTCAAATTTAAAGAACACATACATATTTTATGCACACAAATAATATTTTTAAAAGGTGAATGTTTAGCTAGTGCTAAAATACTAATAGTTCTTAAAACTAGATGCTTACTTATGGTTTTAACATCAGTCTTTAAGCTTATGCTTAAAAAAAACATTGTCAAATAACCCACGCACAATCTCTGTCATATACCTGATTGAAGTGTAGGTGGTTATTTTTATCTGTAATTCTGACTCTGTTTTATAAATAATGGGTGCCTGGTACCCTGACTTGAAAGTTAGCCTGAGGCTAATCAGGGAAGATAATGTGGCCAACTAACTGTGGCCACGATTTGTTCAAGAAGAGTAAGTAGGAGCATGGGGCCCATGTTTGTCATCCTTTCTGAAGGATATTTGCTTTTCTCTTTATATTAAAAAAAATCAGTTTATTTACATTTTAGGACACATGGTCTGGTCCATATTTTCAACTTTCTCTAATAATTCTACAACTCATTTGGTTGAAACGCAAGTCACACTTATAGAGTAACTTCTGATTTTTGATAAGACATTAATAGGGAGACTGTAATGTTAAGAACATTATGAAAATAATGAGATCATGGCTTACACCTAGATTAACTACTAGTACTCTATCTGGAAGCTGAATATATTTCTTTCTCCCTGAAAGTGACACATGGGCCTTCTTAAAGAAAGCTTCAATCTTAATAATGTTACACAAATTTTATTACAATGGAATACTGTATTTATATAACTGTGGAGAAAAGGTGTATTATATACAAACCTGTTTCTTAAATATTTAAAGCTTAATTTTTTAGGTAATTTTAACATTTATAATCTTTTGAAATGTCAATATTTTTCCAAACATATCTTTTTGTGTTTGCTCTAACAAAAGAAAAAGTTAAGGGTATTCTTAATCAGTATTTTAAAAATATATTTATTCAAACACTTCATGAATTTATTAATAAGTGCTCCAAGATTTCCTTTTTGTGCCTCAACTGTTAGCACAGTACATGAATCCTCAGGGCTTCCTTATCCAGACCTCAGGAGTCAGTCATAAGTGTTGAGAGACAGATGGAAAGAGATAATCGGGAGATCTTTAATTTTTTTAACCAGAAGTACCCTTGACTTCTTATCATAACTCCTCCTTGTGTTATTCACACACAAGATGTGTCCTTGGTCACTTCTGTGCAGTACACATGCCTGCATAGTTTCTACTGGTACATCATGCTTGAGTTCCTGAGTTTAAAATTCTTTTCATTCAGATTTCATTTCCAGCTACTGTGACCAAAAGATCACTAGGCCAGGTGCATGAGGTTGGAGAGAGCTTCTAGCCTGGGACACAAACTATGCCAGAAGTAGCATTCTTCTAATATTCAGATTTGCTCTTGAGTCAGCTCACTAGCCCACACTCTTTTCTTTATAATGAGTTTCTATTTGGGATCAGTAGTGACTCTGCTATAAAATGCAAGATGTCAGTGAGGTTTGAATCACTTTGAAACAATTGGGGCTTTAATCTATTTCTTTTCAGAAAGTTCCTAAAATGATATGTAATATCTACTTTTATTCTTTTCTTGCACCTAGCTGTTCATACAAGGAGTTAAATCTTTAAGGCAAATACCTATTTCCTAAAGTAACTGCTCACAGATTAGCATACCAAAAAAAAAAAAAAGAAAAGAAAAGAAATTCTATCCAAGATAAAACTTTTCTTACATTCTACCATAGAAATGATTGTCAAAATATAAGTTTTGTCTTAAAATAAGGTATCATTATCATCTTAATGACATAGCATTACCATTATGGCTATAATCAATTATACTTGACCCCCTCCCTTAACCTGAGTATTGATTCATCCTTCAAGTTTGGATAAAAGAATTACTGTCTTCAAAGTTTTAGAGAATGCTGAAGTAGAATTTCACCATTTAATGGCTTCACAAGCTGCCTTTTATGGCTTATGGTACATATGTTTGCCAGTATAAATGATCCATTTGAGCTAAACTGCCACAGATGCTGGAATACTTCTTTCCCATATTTGCAGCAAAAAATAAATAAAAATCTTGAAAACTATAACTTTTTCAAAATAAAGGCAAATATCTCTCAAAAGCCAAGATAGCATTTTTTTCCCTGCCATCATTACAGAATAATAGGAGAGAAAGGTATAGGCCAGTATTCAAAGGGTGTTACAGACACAAATGTGAGAGTGATTTTTTTTTATTCTAATAGGAAGAACACTACGTCAAGCACCTACAATAACAACTCATGTTCAAGTGATGTAAGGAACTCTGTTATGAAAAAATGAAAAGCTCTTAATGACAAGAACCATGGTTACCATGCAACACTATCAACAAGTATGTTATCCTTCTTTGGGCATATATCAGACATATATAGCAGAAATATATTTATTACATGAAGCCAAAGGGCAACAGAGCAGATGATTCCCAAAACAGAGTTAGACAATATTGATATGACATTCACATTAAACTGGCAGATTTAAAACAACAATAACAAAAATTGTCATCTATGAAACACAATAAAGTGAAAAGGCATCGAAAAATCAATCGTAAAATATTCTCCCAATGAAGAAAGGGAAGCACATAATTTTAAATTCTCAGTGAAATTTGCCTAACATGCTGATGGGATTATTAAGATTCTTGAGTAAAACTGATTTATAATACAGAGGCGATTTTTCAGCTGAAAAGGAAAGAAGTCTTGATGTAAAAGTAGTTTGAAATATATAATGTTCCTAGGCTTTGCTCCCATAAGATCACAGTCTTGAAATTAAGTTCAGTTCTTTGAATATTAAGCAAGATAAATTGATTGCAACTCATTTCACCAAGTGAATGCTCATTATTTTTTAAAATGATTAATTGAGATATGTAATTCTCTTAGGTATACCTGTGGTACTACACTTAAGCAATGGAAATCTTTAGCTTTCAGGAACATAATCTAAACTTATTTCTCCATTAAATTGTTTCTAGCTCAGTCATCTTTCTTTTTTTCTTATTATTTTAGAGCAATGCCTGTTACTTTTGGAAAATTCTCCAGATAAAACCAATTTAGTATCTTAAGAAGATCTAAAACATTAAAAAATTTCTAAATTTATTATTAGTTAATTTTATTGGAGTATAGTTGCTTTACAATCTTGTGTTGGCTTCTACTCTACGGCAAAGTGAATCACTGCACATTTACATATATCCCCCTCTCTTTAGTATACCTGTGGTACTACACTTAAGCAATGGAAATCTTTAGCTTTCAGGAACATAATCTAAACTTATTTCTCCATTAAATTGTTTCTAGCTCAGTCATCTTTCTTTTTTTCTTATTATTTTAGAGCAATGCCTGTTACTTTTGGAAAATTCTCCAGATAAAACCAATTTAGTATCTTAAGAAGATCTAAAACATTAAAAAATTTCTAAATTTATTATTAGTTAATTTTATTGGAGTATAGTTGCTTTACAATCTTGTGTTGGCTTCTACTCTACGGCAAAGTGAATCACTGCACATTTACATATATCCCCCTCTCTTTTTTATTTCCTTCCTATTTAGGTAACCACACAGCACTGAGTATAGTTCTCTGAGCTCTCAAATAGGTTCTCATTAGTTACCTACCTGTTTTCTACATGGCATCAATAGTGTATATATGTCAACCCCAATCTTCTAATTTGTCCCATCTCCTCCCATTTACCGGTCTCCATAGGTTTATTTGTGTGTGTGTCTATGTGTGTGTGTGTGTGTCTATTTCAGCTTTAGATCAATTATTCCATTTTTCTAGATTCAACATGCTGTATTAATATATGATTTTTTTTTCTCTCTCTGACTTACTTCACTGTGTAAGACAGTCTCTAGGTCCCTCTAGTTCAGTTCAGTTCAGTCGCTCAGTCATGTCCAGCTCTTTGCAACCCCATGGACTTCAACATGCCAGACTTCCTGTCCATCACTATCTCCTGGAGTTTACCCAAACTCATGTCCATTGAGTCAGTGATGCCATCCAACTATCTCTCTGTCGCCCCTTATCCTCTTGCCTTCAATCTTTCCCAGCATCAGTGTCTTTTCAAATGAGTCAGCTCTTCACATCAGGTGGGCAAAGTATTGGAGTTTCAACTTTAACATCGGTCCTTCCAGTGAACACCCAGAACTGATCTTCTTTAGGATGGACTGGTTGTATCTCTTTGGAGTGCAAGGGATTCACAACAGTTTTCTCCAACACCACAGTTCAAAAGCATCAGTTCTTCGACTGTCAGCTTTCTTTATAGTTCAACTGTCACATCCATGTATAAATCCTGGAAAAATCAGAGACTTGACTAGACACATCTTTGATGGTAAAGTAAATTCTCTGCTTCTTAATATGTTGTCTTGGTTGGTCATAACTTTTCTTCCAAGGAATAAATGGTTTTGTTTGTTTGTTTGTTTGTTTTGTTTTGTTTTTTTTTTGTTGTTTTTTGTTTTGTTTTGTTTTTTAACTTCATGGCTGCTATCACTATCTGTAGTGATTTTGGAGCACTCAAAAAAATTAAGTCAGCCACTGTTTAAAAAAATTAAGTCAGCCACTGTTTCTCCATCTATTTGCCATGAAGTGATGGGACCAGATGCCATGGTCTTAGTTTTCTGAATGCTGAGCTTTAAGCCAACTTTTCCACTCTCCTCATTCACTTTCATCAAGAGGCTCTTTAGATCTTCTTCACTTTCTGCCATAATGGTAGTGTCATCTGTTTATCTGAGGTCATTGACATTTCTCCCAACAATCTTGATTCAAGCTTGTGCTTCATCCAGCCCAGCATTTCTCATGATGTACTCTGCATAAAAGTTAAATAAGCAGGGTGACAATATACAGCCTGACGTACTCCGTTCCCGATTTGGAACCAGTCTGTTGTTCCATGTCCAGTTCTAACTCTTGCTTCTTGACCTGCACACAGGTTCCTCAAAAGCTGGTCAGGTGGTGTGGTATTCCCATCTCTTTCAGAATTTTCCACAGTTAATTGAGATCCACACAGTCAAAGGCTTGGCAAAGTCAATAAAGCAGAAACAGATGTTTTTCTGGAACTCTCTTGCTTTTTTGATGCTTTCAGTGGATGTTGATAATTTGACCACTGGTTCCTCTGGCTTTTCTAAATCCAGCTTGAACATCTGGAAGCTTATGGTTCATGTATTGCTGAAGCTTGGCTTGGATAATTTTGAGCATTACTTTGCTAGCTGAGAGATGAGTGCAATTTTGCGGTAGTTTGAACATTCTTTGGCATTACCTTTCTTTGGGTTTGGAATGAAAACTGACTTTTTCCATTCCTGTTTTCACTGCTGTGTTTTCCAAATTTGCTGGCATATTGAGTGCAGCAAATAATTTTGAGCATTACTTTGCTAGCTGAGAGATGAGTGCAATTTTGCGGTAGTTTGAACATTCTTTGGCATTACCTTTCTTTGGGTTTGGAATGAAAACTGACTTTTTCCATTCCTGTTTTCACTGCTGTGTTTTCCAAATTTGCTGGCATATTGAGTGCAGCACTTTCACAGCATCATCTTTCAGGATTTGAAATAGCTCAACTGGAATTCCATCATCGCCCCTAGCTTTGGTTTGTAGTGATGTTTTCTAAGGCCCACTGGACTTCGCATTCCAGGATGTCTGGCTCTAGGTGAATGATCATACCATCATGATTATCTGGGTCATGAAGATCTTTTTTGTATAGTTCTTCTGTGTTTTCTTGCCATCTCTTCTTAATATCTTCCACTTCTGTTTGGTCCATACTATTTCTGTCCTTTATTGAGCCCATCTTTGCATGAAATATTGCCTTGTTATCTCTAATTTTCCTGAAGAGATTGCTGCTGCTGCTGCTGCTGCTGCTGCTGCTGCTGCTGCTAAATCGCTTCAGTTGTGTCAGACTCTGTGCGACCCCATAGACGGCTGCCAACCAGGAACCTCCAGGCAAGAACACTGGAGTGGGTTGCCATGTCCTTCTCCAATGCATGAAAGGGAAAAGTGAAAGTGAAGTCGCTCAGTCATGTCCGACTCCTAATGATGCCATGGACTGCAGCCCTCCAGGCCCCTTCGTCCATGGGATTTTCCAGGTAAGAGTACTGGAGTGCGTTGCCATTGCCTCTTTCCCATTCCATTATTTTCCTCTATTTCTTTGTACTGATCATTGAACAAGGCTTTCTTATCTCTCCTTGCAATCTTTGGAAATCTGCATTCAGACAGGTATATCTTGCCTTTTCTCCTTTGCTTTTTACATCTCTACTTTTCACAGCTATTTATAAGGCCTCCTCAGACAGCCATTTTGCTTTTTTGCATTTGTTTTTATTGGGGATGATCTTGATCTGTCTCCTATACAATGTCATGAACCTCCATTCATAGTTCATCAGGCACTCTATCAGATCTAGTCACTTAAATCTATTTCTCACTTCCACTGTATAGTCATAAAGGATTTGATTTAGGTCATACCGAATGGTCTAGTGGTTTTCCCTACTTTCTTCAATTTCAGTCTGCATTTGGCAATAAGGAGTTCATGATCTGAGCCACAGTCAGCTCACAGTCTTATTTTTGAGGACAGCATAGAGCTTCTCCAAATCTGATTTTGGTGTTGGCCATCTGGTGATCTCCATGTGTAGAGTCTTCTCTTGTGTTGTTGGAAGAAGGTGTTTGCTATGACCAGTGCATTAAGAATACTGAAGTGGTTTGCCATTCCCTTCTCTAGTGGACCACATTTTGTCAGAACTCTTCACTATGACCTGCCCCGAGTGGCCCTACATGGTCTGGTCCATCCACATCTCTACAAATAATCTAATTTTGTTCCTTATTATAGCTAACTAATTTTCCCTTGTGCATATACACTACATCTTCTTTATCCATTCCTCTGTTGGTGGACATTTAGATTGCTTCCATGTCCAGGCTATTGTAATCAGTGCCTCAGTGAGCACTGGGCACAGGTGTCCTGTTGAATTATGGTTTTCTCAGGGTATATGCTGAGGAGTAGGATTGGTGGGTAATATGGGTAAATCTGTTTTAGTTTTATAGTGGACTTACATACTTTTCTCCATGGTGGCTGTACCAATTTACATTCTCAATGACAGTGTAAGAGGATTCCTTTTTTCCACACCCCCTCTAGAATTTATTGTTTGTGGATTTTTTGGTGGTAGACATACTGTTGAGTGTGAGGGGGTACCTCACTGTAGTTTTGATTTACATTTCTCTAATGATTAGTGATGTTCACTATTTTTTCATGTGTTTTTTGGCCATCTGTATGTCTTCTTTAGAAAAATATCTACTTAGGCCTTCCACTCATTTTTTGATTGGTTTATTTGTTTTTATTTTGAAATTGAGCTGCATGATTTCTTTGTATATTTTGGAAGTTAATCCATTCTCAGGTGCTTCACTTGTAGGTATATTCTCCCATTCTCATGGTTATCTTTTGGTCTTATTTATGGTTTCCTTTGCTTTCCTTTGCTTCCCTGGTGGTGCAGAGGTTAAAGCATCTGCCTGCAATGTGGGACACCAGGATTCGATCCCTGGGTTGGGAAGATCCCCTGGAGAAGGAAATGGCAACCCATCCCAGTATTCTTGCCTGGAGAATCCCATGGATGGAGGAGCTTGGTGGACAAAGAGTCCATGGGTCGCAAAGAGTTGGACATGACTGAGCGACTTCATTTTTTTGCTGTGCAAAAGGTATTAAGTTTATGTCTTGTGTGTTTATTTTTGTTTTTATTTTTATTACTGTAGAAGGTGGGTCAAAAGAGAAATTTTTGATAAAAGAAACCTTTTAAGACCTTATTCAAGGGATAATCTTCTCTCATTGACTCCTTGCATAGCAAGACTGAAATTTGGGGCCCAAATCTCTTTAGTGCACATAAATATTTCACATGATTCACAATTGTAGTCTGTTTCTGCTATCACAAGTTTTTTTTAAGGGTATAATTCCTTCCTCTTATACCATGAACATAACTTTTTTCCTGATTGTATTAGTTGTATGCCAATCATTTAAAAATTGAAATAATGCAGTATATTATTAAAACAATCACCTGAAGTTTCATTCAAAGACAACCAATGTAAATATTTGTCAACGTCTAGCATAACTCTGTATACATAGATATGGACAACTATATGTAGCATTTTTATGCAATTGGCAATAAGTTATAAAGTGCATACTACTTTAAAGTTTTTTTTATTCCTTTTTACTTAAGTTCCCATATTCTTCCTATTTTTCTATTTACACATTCCTCCTGGCAGGTTACAGTTCAGACACAACTGAGTGATTTTGGGCTTCCCAAATGGTGCTAGTGGTAAAGAACTCACCTGCCAAAACAGGAGACAAAAGAAATGCTACTAGTTCCATCCCTGAATTGGGAAGATCCCCTGGAGGAGGGCACAGCAACACAATCCAGTATACTTGCCTGGAGAAGCTCATGGACAGAGGAGCCTAGTGGGCTATATAGTCCATAGAGTTGCAGAGTTGACGACTGAAGCAACTTAACTTAGCAGTTTCAATGGCCAATATTAAGGAATTTATTGGTATTTTAATGTATTTTTTAATTTTAAATTTCAAGCATATTTTTACATTTTCCGAATTTATTTTTGCAGACATGAGAGCACAATGTTTATGCTTTAAAATATTTTACTTTTCTCACTTAACAAATATTAGAGGAATCCCTCTGGGACAGGGCAGATAGTTTTAACTAATTCCTCATAAACACTAAATAAAGTTCTGTGGTAATATGATTTTTTCCAAAATTTGACTATTGACTTACATTCATTTTTTTCACTATAAAACTGTTATAAAAAGCAACTTCTACAAATATTCCTATATTCTAGTGTCTTTTTTTTTCTTTTGAGGAATGATTTATTTTTATACATATTTTATTTTTAAAACTAATTTATTTGGCTGTCTAGTCTTAGTTGCAGCATGTGGGATCTAGTTCTGAACAACATGTTTTTTTGTTCAGTTGCTGCTGCTGCTGCTACTGCTAAGTCGCTTCAGTCCTGTCCGACTCAGTGTGACCCCATAGATGGCCTCCCACCAGGCTCCCTGGTCCCTGGGATTCTCCAGGCAAGAACACTGGAGTGGGTTGCCATGTCCTTCTCCAGTGCATGAAAGTGAAAAGTGAAAGGGAAGTCGCTCAGTTGTGTCCAACTCTTAGCAACCCCATGGACTGCAGCCTACCAGGCTCCTCCGTCCATGGGATTTTTCAGTAAGAGTACTAGAGTGGGGTGCCATTGCTAAGCTAGTCCAACTCTTTGTGACCCCATAGACTATAGCCTGCCAGGATCCTCTGTCCATGGGCTTTCCCAGGCAAGAATACTGGAGCAGGTTGCCATTCCCTTCTCTAAGGGATTTTCCCGACCCAAGGATTGAATCCGCATCTCCTGCATGACCAGGAATTAAACCTGGGTCCCCTACGTTGGCACCATGGAGTTTCAGCCATTGAACCACCACAGAAGTCCCTTGGGGAGCATTTTAAAAATATCCTTTACATACAGCGTAAATTAACACACCATTATAAATCAGCTATACTCCAATCAATAAAAGAAAAATCTACATACACTCTACTCAGATGAGAACAAGATACAGGAAACCTCAGGGCTGATACAACACCCCACTAGACAATTCACATTATCTACCTGGGCCATGCTTGCAAATTGGAGTAAGGCAGGCAGGGGCTACATGTAAAGGACTGGTTAATAGAAACTAAGGCCTTTGCTCAAGAATTACAGTGGACTTCCCTGGCAGTCCAGTGGTCAAGACTTCACCTTCCCATGAAGGGGGATGCAAGTTCAATTCCCGGTGAGGGAACTAAGATCCCAAACATGCCTCATAGCCCAGAAACCAAAACATAAAACAGAAACAATACTGTAACAAATTCAATAAAGACTTTAAAAATAGTCCTCACCATTAAAAAAAAATATATTGGAAAAAAAATAATTACAGCCCATAGCAACCTCATAAAGTGAGGGCTGGGCAAACAAATACTTTTCTCCTCCCTCGATCCAGTCCTCTGCAGTGCTCACTACTGGCCAAAGCCAACCAGGAGCCAGAGGGCCTGGGAAGACCACTGATGCAGTCTGCACAGGTCAGCCTCCCGGGGTGGGTGGGGTATGCAGCACAGGGTGGGGAGCAGTGAAGAGTGGATCTGGAGGGCAAAGGGAAGCTTTCCAGCCCATTAATTTATTGACTCACTGAATATTTTTAAGCAGAGGAGTGACTTCAGTAAATAGTATTTTGGAAAAATTACTCTGGCAGGAGTGTGGGGAAGGACTGAGGGAGGAGAACCTCACTTAAGTGCAGAGCTGGAAGAGCCACTGCATAGAGTGGACAGGAAACAAGAGCCCAGATTAGATACCACCAGTGTCTGAAACAGGAGGGTGTAGACGTGAGGGGCTTTGTTGTTTGTTCAGTTTTTTTCATTGAGACAGAATTGACATGTTAACATCACATTACATTAATTTCATGTGTACAACATTGTTGTCATTGTTGTTCAGTTGCTCAGTTGTGTCTGACTCTTTGTGATCCTATGGACTGCAACGTGCCAGGCTTCTCTGTCCTCCACTTGCTTGCTGCAGCTTGCTTAAGCTCACCTTCATTGAGTCAATGATGCTATCTAACCATCTCATCCTCTGCCGCCCAGAATCCTTTTGCCTTCATTCTTTCCTAGCACCAAGGTCTTTTCCAATGAGTTGGTTCTTTGTTATTAGGCAGACAAAGTATTGGAGCTTCAGATTTAGCATAGTACAACATAATGATTTGTTATCTGCACACACTGAGAAATAATCACCATAATAAATCTAGTTAACATCCATAACCATACATAGTCATTTTTTTTCTTGTGAGATGAACTTTTTTCTTAATTAATTAATTTAGTATATTTGGCTTCACTGGGTCTTCACTGCTGCATATGGACTTTCTCTAGTTGCGGAGAGAAGGCATTACTCTTCATTTTGGCATGCAGGCTTCTTTCCTATTGTGGAGCACAGGCTCCAGGGCACATGAGCTCCAGTACTTGTGGCACGTGGGCTTAGCTACACCACTGCACCTGAAATCTTCCTAGACCAGGAATTGAACCCATGTCCCCTGCACTGGCAGATGGGTTCTTAACCATTGGACCATCAGGGAAGTCCAGGAATACTTTTAGGATCTACTCTATCAAACATGAAGTTTTAGGGTGCTAGAACAGTGAAAGGGATCAAATCTGTTTCTTCTGCATTGGCAGGCAGATTCTTTTTTATTTTTAACTCTGCATTTTAAATTTTATTTTTTTAATGTGTTTATTTAATTTAGTTGAAGGCTAATTACTTTACTATATTGTAGTGGTTTTTCATACATTGACAAGAATCCGCCACAGGTGTACATGTGTTCCACATCCTGAACCCCTCTTTCACATCCTTCCCCATCCAAGCCCTCTGGGTCATTCCAGTGCACCAGTCCTGAGCACCCTGTCTCATGTATTGAAACTGGACTGGTGATTTGTTTCACATATGATAATATACATGTTTCAGTGCCATTCTCCCAAATCATCCCACCCTCGCCCTCTCCCACAGAATCCAAAAGACTATTTTATACATCTACTGTCTCACGTATATAGGGTATCATTAACATCTTTCTAAATTCCATATATATGCATTACTATACTGTATTAGTGGAGATGGCAATGGCAACCCACTCCAGTATTCTTTTCTGGAAAATCCCATGGATAGAGGAGCCTGGTGGGCTGCCATCTATGGGGTCGCATAGATTCAGACACTACTGAAGCAACTTAGCAGCAGTAGTATACTGTATTGATGTTTTTAATTCTGGCTTCACTCTGTATAATAGGCTCCAGTTTCATCCACTTCATTAGAAATGATTCAAATATATTCCTTTTAATGGTTGAGTAATATCCCATTGTGTACATGTACCACAGCTTTCTTATCCATTCATCTGCTGATGGACATCTAGGTTGCTTCCATGTCCTGGCCATTATAAACAGTGCTGCAATGGATATTGGGGTACACATGTCCTTTCAATTATGGTTTCCTAGGTGTGTATGCCCAGCAGTGGGATTGCTGGGTCATATGGCAGTAATATTTCAAGTTTTTTAAGGAATATCCACACTGTTATCCATAGTGTACTAGTTTGCATTCCCAGCAACAGTGGAAGAGGGTTCTCTTTTCTCCACACCCTCTCCAGCATTTATTGCTTGTAGACTTTTGGATTGCAGCCATTCTGACTGGCATGAAATGGTACCTCATTGTGGTTTTGATTTGCAATTCTCTGATAATGAGTGATGTTGAGCATCTTTTCATGTGTTTGTTAGCCATCTGTATGTCTTTGGAGAAATGTCTGTTTAGTTTTTTGGCCCATTTTTTTGATTGGGTTGTTTATTTTTCTGGAATTGAGCTACAGGAGTTGCTTGTATATTTTTGAGGTTAATTCTTTGTCAGTTGCTTCATTTGCTATTATTTTTTCCCATTCTGAAGGCTGCCTTTTCACCTTGCTTATAGTTTCCTTTGTTGTGCAAAAGATTTTAAGTTTAATTAGGTTCCATTTGTTTATTTTTGCTTTTATTTCCAATATTTAGAGGATCCTACTGTGATTTATGTCAGAGAGTGTTTTGCCTATGTTTTCCTCTAGGAGTTTTATACTTTCTGGTCTTACGTTTAGATCTTTAATCCATTTTGAGTTTATTTTTGTGTATGATGTTAGAAAGTGTTCTAGTTTCATTCTTTTACAAGTGGTTGACCAGTTTTCCCAGCACCACTTGTTAAAGACATTGTCTTTTCTCCACTGTATATTATTGCTTCCTTTGTTGATGATAACGTGTCCAAGGGGCACGGATTTATCTCTGAGCTTTCTGTTTCATTCCATTGATCTGTATTTCTGTCTTTATGCTAGTACCATACTGTCTTGATGACTGTGGCTTTGTGGTAGAGCCTGAAGTCAGGCAGGTTGATTCCTCCAGTTCCATTCTCCTTTTTCAAGATTGCTTTGACTATTTGAGGCTTTTTGTATTTCTATACAAAATGTGAAGTTATTTGTTCTAGTTCTGTGAAAAATACTGTTGGTAGCTTGATAGGGATTGCATTGAATCTATAGATTGCTTTGGGTACTATACTCATTTTCACTATATTTATTCTTCCAATCCATGAACATGGTATATTTTTTCCATCTATTTGTGTTATCTTTG